>JADRCD010234271.1:0-45404 GCA_019843815.1 Montemys delectorum
AAAAAAACTTTGACAGCTATTCACACAACAGGAAATTAATATCTATCCTACACAAAGAGGTAAAGTTTCCAAACATCAAAAGAACAAGTAATCCAAACAATAAATAGACATATGAACTGAACAGACAGTTGTTAAAAGAAGAATCATGAGTGACTCATAATTTTATGAAAATATGTTCACTATGAATAGCCATCAAGAAAGACAAATCAATACTACATCAAAAAATTATCTTGCTAAGTCAGGATAGTCATTGCCCAGAAAATGTGTGTATAAGTGTATGTGTGTGTTTGTGTGTGTGTTTGTGAACAGCTCCTATATATTGTTGGTGAAAGTAGAAACTAGTCTTTACACTATGGGAAAGAAAGAAAGTAGAATATTTTCAAACAATTAAAGATGTAATTACCATATTGCTCTGCTATACTGATCTTGATTTATGCCTGAAAAAAAAAGTCAGCCAGTTATAAAGATACGTGCATAGCCATTTTAATCAAAAATTGCTTTACAATATCCACTTTACGGAATCATGGTGCAAATGGCTAAAGAAATGTGGTGTGCATACATATAAGAGTATCAGTTGGACACAGAACAAACCCATGCCATTTTCTGGAAAGTGGGTAGAACTGGAGATCATTATGTTAATTGAAATGGTGGAAGTCTAAACAAATATCATATACTTTCATTTCCTAAATAGAGTGTGGGGTAATAAAGATGCCATTGAAGTAGAAGAAACCCTACTAGGGAAGAGGAAAGTGATGGGAAGGATTAAGGGACCGCAGGGTAATTGTAGTGAATAGGAATTAAAATAATATATATGGCTGAATAAAAATGTTACCGTAAAATTTAATATTCTTTCTAAATATATGATAAAAATATTAACTCACTCTAAATTAAAACAGTGTATTATGATTCTCTAGTAATTCTTTCTACATGCTTCCAAGGGGCACTGCTTGTAATAATAAGCATTGTTAAATTATGAAACAAACTTAATGTGATGTTATTGCAGAAAGCTCAAGAGTAGCCATTTTTGGAGATGATAAATCAACAAGTTTATTTTTAAACTATACTAAGTACCAAAGATCTAAGAGAAAAATAATACTCATAGCTTTGCTTTTGTTTTTATTTTGCTTTGTGAGCATTTTACCCCAGTTGTATATGTATGTGTGTATGTGTTATTGTGTATATGTATATGTGTTAAGACAGAGTTTTACCTCAGTTCCTTAGCCAAGATACCTTCATAAATCTCCATGTCTTCCAGTCTCACCAGCCACCCATCGACATTTTTTTGTGAAAAGAGGAAAGATTTATAAATTTTCCCTCAGGCTCCATGGACATCTTCTGATAACTATTTCATAAGAAACTTCAATGTATACAAATTGACCTCTATTCTTCCATGCAAGCCACACTTTCTCTGATTTCTGTATGTCTGACCAGGACTTTACCATTACCCCAGTTATCTATACCTCTGGTTTCCTTTCTCCTCAGAATGCCAAGTCATATGGTTTCCTGCTAAAGACTTTCAATACTCTTTCAGGTTTTAATTACTAGCTCATAATCAACTTCTCAATCCTATTGCTCAGCCAGTTCTGTAATCTACTTCCCCAACCATTGTTCTAAAAAAAAGTCCAATAACAACACTCCTAGAGAAGGAATCATCAATGCTTCTTATTACTAACTAATTTAACATAATTTTCCTCTGGAATTCAAAGTTACCCATCTAGTATTTATGTCTTATATCAAAATTAGGAGATCAAACTATAATATCCAACAGTCTCACCCCCAGCACAGGCCTGACTTTTGTTCTCTGGCTATCTTTATTTTCTCATGAAGAGTAATTCTTGTCTCAAACAGTGGAACAATACTCTGAAATAAAACTTTCAGTGAGAATGGAAATGTGGATTGAATGAAAGATGGCTGATTTAAACACATCTGGGTTTGGCTAATTTTTAAGAACCTTCCATGTGGTTCAGGTAATGTAAAATGGCTTTCCAGGTCCTTGTCCCCATTCCAGAAAGCCCATTCGTATTTATGGCTGCTGGACGGCAACAAATTGGCATCCAATGTGGGGCTAGATTGGAGAAGAAAGGGACTGACGCTATCTAAACAGAGGCCTCTTATAAAATATGAAGATTACAAGATACCCCAATGGATAGTTCCATGGAGATGGAACTCTGCTCTTTCTGGAAGCAGGTAAAAAATAGTTAACTGAGGAACTAGTCAGGTGGTGGGTGTGGACATTGCAAGAGGTTTGCCCCTAAGTATGAAGCTGCAGCGCCCGGTATTCCCAGGCACTCTCCCATCCAAGTGCTAACCAGGCCCGACCCTGCTTGGCTTCCAAGATCAGACGAGATCGGGTGTGTTCAGGGTGGTATAAAACTGCAGCAGCCAGATTAAAAGGAATAGTCCCATTAGCAAAGGTAGATTACACTGCCAACACAAACACCTGTAATAAATATGGAGTCAGAGGCTACCCAACTCTTAAGATCTTTAGAGATGGTAAAGAAGCAGGTGCTTATGATGGGCCTTGGACTGCTGACGGAATTGTCAGCCACTTGAAGAAACAAGCAGGCCCAGCGTCAATTCCTCTCAGGACTGAGGAAGAATTTAAGAAGTTCATTAATGATAAAGACGCCTCAGGGGTGGGTGCACACGCCTTTAATCCCAGCGCTTGAGGGGCAGAGGCAAACAGATCTCTAAATTATACAAATGACTTGAGAAATAGAGAATTCGAAACTAAAAAATAAAGCAAAAGCTAATCTAAATTGCCTGGCTAAAAAGCTATAAGGGGTCAGAAGCTTGAGTTCTAAATTCTTTTATTAATCTAAATTTATAGACTTCATTTAGTTTCTAACTAGTCCTAAAGGTATAAATTTGTTCTGTATAAGTTATTAGACATTGTTAACAGTGTAACATCAATAACTGTAAGCTAATTTAAAGCTGGTAACTAATAGCACGTGCCGTTAAAGGTACACACGTGACATATATCAGCCTAAATGGCCAAAATCTCGGCAGACAACCCCAGCTTAAATTTTACAGCCATTTAGCACAGTCTAAGGCCAAGACTTAAACTACAGGCCATACACCAGGTGGTAAAATTCTAAACAGCTATTTAATTTAGTAACTGATTAATTTCATATAATAGCTATATTTTAAATTATGGGTTTTATACCAGACAATCGATAAGACACTGTGCCACACAGTTTATCAGTTAGCACCATAAACTTTCTGTCACAATAACCCAGGCTGGCTAGCTACAGTTCTAAAGCAGGGAGACACTTGAAAAAACTTTGTAAATGTAATGTTTTTAATATTGATTCCAAAGAATATAATTGTTTATAACTGGGTTTTACCTTCTAAAAGTTATAGTCATGACTTAATATTACTTAAAAAATTAAGACAAAGGTGGTAAAAGCTAAAAAGCAGCTGTGGTCAGTATGGGCCATTTTTAAATACAAACTTAATTAGATAAGAGTGGTAAAAACAAGATTTTAAATTAGAAAGGAGATATAAGTGAAAATTTATTTGGTGTCAAACAGGTTCTTGATAAACTGTTTCGAAAAGGTTTGTGCCCTGAAAAACTGTTCAGAGATACTCAAGTGGAGTTTCCTTTCGTTACAAGCAATGCTTTTACATAAAGCACCAAAGTTATAAAACATGTTTTAAGCTTAAAAAAGTCAGGAATAAACAACACTATTACAGAACTATCCAGGTGTGGTTTAAAGGAATTTTAAGCTTGAAATTTATAAAGAGTCAATATGGTCATGGAACTTATAAAAATATTGCAATCTGGCTTGCATATTTCATGTAGAAAACTGACTCTCCATCACCAAGAAGACATAGATTGACATTAGCCCCTCAGCTAGGTGTGGGATCTTCATGAGTTCCTACCCCACTCATGATGGAAGTTTGGTTGACTTGATCTTGTGTAGATAGTGTTAGAACATTCTACATACACTACTAGGGTGAAAAGTAGTTAACGACCCTATCCTGCTGTGAACCTTTGCAGCTGTAATAACAATGGGTTTGCCAAAACATGCAGCAGTGGTATGAATATTATGGGAGTAACCAACCACTTTCTGATTGGATTTGAAACTCACTCCATAAAGTGGAACTCATGCTTAGAACTGCTAATGAGAGAGAAAAACCCACAGCTGCTTATAGGCCCTAGAGAAGAACTTAATACTATTATTCTGCTAAATGTACTACTAGTAATAAACAACTCCTTAAATACTTATGTATAATAATAAATAAATCTATAAATTTTTTATTATTATACCCATAAATAAGTATATATGTTAAATCTGATCAAAGAAGCTTTCTTTTTTGTTGTTAGATTCAACTAACACAAAGACTTACAACTGGTCAACCTGCAAAGAATAAGAAAATGTATAATGCTTTCCTCTGAAGGGGACAGCTACATCATATCCTACCTTCTAAGGTACAGGAATTGCCTCAGAAGAAGGGGTGAAGACTATAAGCACCAAAGGTAGTGCACATTTGTAATGAAATAGTATTTGCCAGAGATTGCAGAGCTTTAATACACAGATTGTTTTTCCTTTTTAAGGAGGAGTTTATTTTGGATCTGTTTTGAAGTATGATAAATCATGATGGAGAAATCATAGATATCAGGTTGATAATGCATTTAGAAATCAGAGAGTAAGGAACACTCATGCACAACTTGTTTGTTTGTTTGTATTTAGTCCAAGACATCAGCCCATTTTTCTTTGGTAGTGGTGGTCTGTTGATGGCCTTGTACAATACTGGCCACATAGCTGTAATTATCTCTTAGACTTTAAACATAGGTGGGTTTTGTACTTCACTGAGGTTTTATTCAATTCTAGGGTTATCTGTATACACATTTTATCCATACTTCCTCAATATCTCCCCCAAACTGAGTAACTGGAAATTTGAGATTAAGTCTGTCTTACTGCTTCTCTGATATTTACATCATGTAACCATTGAACTCTTAGGGAAATTGCTAAATGTATTTTTCCCTTTTAAAAAAATAATTTAATAGAAAATAGAAGCTCAGTCAGATGAAGTGACAACCTGCTCTGCTCCATAGTAGAGGTTAAAGGGTTGTTCAGTCCACCTCTTTCTACCCCATGGTGACTTTGGAATATTCCTTCAGAGAGTTTTCAACACTATGAACATCACTAAGCAATGTCATTTGGGTTGCTGTAAGCAACAATGCTCCCATAATGTAGCTACAACTTTAAACTAAATTTTGGTTATGAAATGGGAACCAATAAGTCTAGTTCACATGTACTTTATATAGGTGTTCAGCATGACTAACAGCTGACTAGTGTCTACCTACTATAAAACTCACTGAAAGCATTGATGAAATGGAGTACTTATTTTCCTTTCTAAAATAATAATTTTATTTGAATATGTATGCATTGTTTCTATTATTTCCCATAGGGAAGCCAACCAACTTTAAAATGTCACATCATTCTGAATCATGAAATTCTTTTACCACTCATACAATGTAGAAAGATGTTTTCTAAGTCTACTATTTCAAATTATCCCTGATTTTCCCTAATAGTGCTAAAATCTATCATAATCTATCTAGCTTTTACAATCCCTTTATCTTTAGATACACTAACACTGATCAGGAGACATACCTATTGGGAACTGGGAAAACTCTCAAAATCTGTTAAAGAATTTCTGTAACAACTATTAGCTGTTTCATGGTGTAAAATTAACATACATAAAAAAATCACCAAGTATACTTTTTGATAAAAATAGACATGGCTTTCTATTTCTCAGCTTGTGTTGTCATTTTTTTCAGTAAAGATTCCTTTACTGACACAAACATATTTTCACTTGAAGACACATTGCTTCTTTAGCATGAGCAACTAGGAGAAATACATGAATAATATACTGAAGTATGACACTGGTGTTTAGCAGGGAAAGGAATTAGAGAGCCAATGGGTAGTACATCACCAAATATACCTCACTCAAAACAACATTTGATCTGTTCAAATCAAATCAGATTCTGTATTTTTAATCCAGAATCTTCTCCATTTATTGAGTTCCTCTGTTACTTTGTTTCCTGATTTTAGTAACAATCAAGGAAAAATAGTAGAAGTTTGGGTTGCAAAGTAGTCCAGATTTGATTGTCTTGAAGTCCCTGATATTGTTGACTTGGGAGCATCATTTATTTCTATATACTTATCTAATTTTCCTAAATTAATTTGAAATTATATAAAGGGCTTATATGGCTTCAAATTGAAGATCTATGTCTCTCTTTGCTTTTTATACAACAGGCTGTTGAAAATACAGAATTAGTGTGGATGTTTTTCCTTTGTCCATCTCAGGGAGTTAAATATAATCATTTTAAGGCTTTTCAATTTTGATAGGTCTAGAAAGTTTATAGATTTTTTTTACTTGGTTATATCCTTTTTAGATCTTATTATCATATCATTTGACAACACTGCTGCTCTTGAATTTCTTTTCCTTTGACTCATTGGATTTTTCCATCTAACTTCAACAAAGTTGACACTGTCACATATTTTCTGCATTTTAAAAATCAGTTTCTTGTGATACCAAACCAGCATCACATTTAATTCTCATGATATGCTGTTAAAAATCATCCTAAAAATTACTGAAATAAACATTTTACTTTATGCTTTGTGTATACTTGCCATATGAAAATTTGCTGGACCCGGGTTTGCTCGTTGAAGTAGCAAATTGTAAACAATATCCAAGCTTAATCTACAGAATACTCATTCCTCTTGGTTGTTGTCATAGTCAAAGGTTAAACAAAAAACAAGCAAAGAAGAAATACTTTCACAGGGTCAAGGGCCTCTACTCCCATTGATGACCGACTTGGCCATCCTCTGCTTTACATATGCTGCTGGAGCCATGAGTCCCACCATGTGCACTCTATGGTTGGAGTTTCAGTCCCTGGGAGCTCTGAGGGTACTAGGTAGTTGATATTGTTGTTCATTCTAAGGGGCTGCAAACCTTCCAGGGCCAGTAAGCAGGAGGGGGTGGAATGGTAAGCAGGGGGAGGGGAACAGGGGTTTGTTTTAGTTTTTGTTTATTTTATTTTATTTTTATTTTTTTTATTTTTTATTTTTGGAGGAAAAGGAGATATTGTAAATAAAGAAAACATCTAATAAAAAAAGAAAGAAAATATACTTTCACCCAGACTTTACTAGCTTCATGTCTTCATATTGCAGTGGCTTGAACAAACCATTCAGCCAGTAGGTCAGGGGATAGAGTCTTCTGGAAGAAATGGTGCTTCACCATTGAGTGAACATGTGATGGAAGTAATTTAATCCCTGGAAGGCTCCAAACTATACAGGTATAGCATCCTACTTATCAGGTAAATTCAAATACAGTTTGATCAATGCCCATGGTCACCATCTCTATGTCAGCAGGATTTAGTTCCTTGTTTCTAAAATTCTCCTGTCACCCTTATATTGTTTTGGTTAAATATTTTCTCAAAGGCTATACTTATTTTTCTCTGCTACCAGTCACTTACTTCAAAAATCACAAAATTCATGTAAGTATTCTTTTAGCTTCTTTCTTCTTGTTTTGGGGTTTATTTTTTACTCTCTTCATTATCATATCCTTACTAAAAGTTCACATTGCTTTGTCATTTATTTGTCCATCATTCTGAAATGAAGCTAAAAGAAACTTTATACTCGTGTGGAAAGTACTTTCACTGAATCTCAACTACTGTGCAGCCAGATCTTGTATTGTTCTAAATTAATTTAGCAAGGTAGCACCATAGAGGACAGTCTGTAGTGTCTGTTTCAAGTCCTGGCTGTGTCACCTGTTGAGCCAGTTGCATAAGCAAGCTGTACCTCTGGATTCCAGTTGTTGGCTGTGTTTGCTTTGCCCTGAGTGTCTGAGACAGTGTGGCTCAATCTAACCTTTGAGCTCACATACCTTCCTCCTCAGCCTTTGAGTCAAAGGTATTTACAGCAGTGCCTGGCTGGATTTGTTGTGCAGCTCCTCCCTACATATGATGAGGAACATGATCAGTTACTTTACATCAACTCTGAATGGAGCAGATCAATTTAATGTTATTACACCTGGAGATAGTGTAGACAACTTACAACCTTGCAAGCTCTTTGGTTTCTAAGGATATTGTCTTTATCTGGAACAGCAACTGAAATCACACATCAACAAAAAGTTAACTTAGGCTCAAGCTTCAGATTGCATGTCATTGAATATTTATAATGATATAGTAAGACATGTTGCATAATTTCTTAATTAAAGAGATATCTGAGCCAACAAAAGTTAATTTAACTTTCTTGGGATGAGACAACCAATTTGTGATAAAAATTAGGATGTAATCCAAGATCTTTATATCCATTTTCTTACTCTCTGGCATATCTATAGTTTTTATGATTGTCTGTAGAAAACGGTACGTAGTTTTCATACTTTCAGAAAGAAGGAATAGATGGGATCAGCCAGCATGCAGAATACATTAACATATTTTACCAAGAAATGTAAAATTTCTTAAATTAAAAATTAAAAAACATGATATTTCCTCTTCTTTGAAGCATGTTCATTATGAAAACAAATGAATAATAAAGGAGAAAATGACAGTTGTCTACAAACTCTAAAAGACTCTTTGTAGTGTGTGTGCCCATTGTAAAAGGTATGGACAAGAGACTACAGTTATTTGCTTGAGATACAACATTAGAAAGATACATATTCGGCCATTTTCTCTCAGGTGACTTTCTAAGGCGGGACCAGCCGGAAGGCACAGGCCTCACAAGTCTCAGGGGAGTTGCAGGGCAGCAGGGACAAGATCCTCTCAGCCTCTGAGTGACAGCAGTGGATCTGCAATCCTCTCTGCCCCTTCCCTGCGAGTGGAGAGTCTGCCTCCAGGAAGTGCTTTAACCCAGGGACTATTGTGGATGCCAGCAAGTGCTGGCTGACAGGAGCCTGATATAGCTATCTCCTGAGAGACTCTGACAGTCCCCGACTAATACAGAAGTAGAGGCTCACAGCCATCCATTGGACTGAGTACAGGGTCCCCAGTGAAGGAGCTAGAGAAAGGACCCAAGGAGCTGAAGGGTTTTCAGTCCCTTAGGACGAACAACAATATGAACTAACTAGTACCCTCACAGCTCCCAGGGACTCAACCACAACCAAGGACTATACATGATGGAACTGATTGTTCTGGCAGCATGTGTATTGTAGAGGATTGCAAAGTCGATCATCAATGGGAAGAGAGGCCCTTAGCCCTGTAAAGGTTCTGTGCCCCAGTGTAGGGGAATGCCAGGGCCAATAAGTGGGAAAGGGTGGGGTTGCAAGGATGGGGAGAGGGGAGACAACAGGGGTTTGTTCTTGTTGTTTTTATTTGTTTGTTTGTTTGTTTGTTTGTTGGTTTTTTGGAGGAGAAACTGGGAAAGGAGAAATCATATGACATGTAAATAAATAAAATATCTAATTTTAAAAAATAAATAAAAAAGAAATACATATATTCTTTATTGTTTTCTCAACATTAATTACATCTCCCAAATTTTGACATTTTACTAAAAATTAGAATGTTTTTGTAGTGGCATAGGTATTATATTACAATATTCATTTCTGTTTTGCTTCCAATTCTTGAAAGAGTGAAAATAAACTCTTCTCTCCATATTTTAGGAGTGCAATAAGACAAGCAATTATGTTCGTTCATCTTTGACCATTTTCCACCAGGCCCTAAAGTAGGACTTTATAGGCAGGTAGAAAACATACCAATTCAGGTTTGTGTTTTTAAAGATCAATCTTACTATCCCAAATGTTAAGAAATGCACTTTGTTTACTAAGACCACGCATTAAAAGTTCTGGCTGTGGAGTCCACATAAAGGTACACATAGGAAAATCATCCATCATTTCTTCACATACCATATCACATCAGACTTAGATGGAGACACTGAACATCACAGATCTCAGAGACAAGAATGAAGGAGAAGGGGTTGTAGGTTCTAATTCCCTGTGTCACTATTAAAGTATGAAATGAACAGAGTAAGAATACGCAGTATTTAATTTCTCTTTCCTTCATGATATATCAAGGTCAAGTTTAACATTGTATTGGAAGTAATAATAACTATCAGATTTTTATCATGCCCAAACAATGTAAGGAAGGCAAGACTCCTCACAGTATATTCAGACATATGAAAAGTACCTTCAGATACTGTACAGAACGGGAGTTCTAAACTCTTCCCAGGAGTTTGACTCATGAGATAGAACTCACGAGCCATATTCTCAGTTCTGAGGTAGCTTCTCAGTATGCTTGCACTAAGAGATTTTATACTCTCAAAGACATCCATGTTGTAAACTAATTAAACCAGAATATTTGGGCATGGATCCAAGCACAGTACTGCACTGTGTGAAAATCGCTAATTCCTACGCTACGATGAGAGCAGACCCATTGACTGAAGATAATATATCGGCTACTGATTGGGTAACAGTTAATAATTATGCTATAGAACAGAGGGAGAAAACTACAGTGGAGACACTACAAGCAGATAGAAGACAGTGCACAAAAAGTATGATATGTGGTTTTTGTGTCTGACTCCAATTTAGTGAGTGGAATATGCTGTGAATTCAGTGGCAGTGGGGAAGCATTGGGAGCTACAGCAAGGCAGACACAGAAGAATAATTATGGCAGATCTCTGTTGCCATGCTAAAAAGCTGGGCTTTTGTTCCTAATTGTCCAGTGAAAAATTGGAATCTGGTTGCTGGGGAGCTCCCAAATTGGATTTGCATGTGAAAAAGGAACATATTTGGCAGCAACTTGGGTAATGAACTGGTGAGGGCAAGGAGAACAATTAGTATTCCAGAATAAGAAGATGAGGTTATGCCTAAGGAAATAGATGAGAAAAAGTGTTTGGATAAATATTAAGGAAGTTACATGGATAAAGTTTGGAAAGTAATAGTCATGGGCTACATTAATTATATCTTCTGCAAAATGAAATATAATTCACAAATAGTCACAGTTTCTAATTGTCTAATTCTCTCTCTGCTTCTACAACAAGGTCATGGATCTTGTGGACTGTTTCTAGCCAAAGGATAAGGATGCCTGGTGGAATTAATCAAGCCAATTTTTATAGTAGATAAGACCCTATCCCCCATGTTATATATCATTCCTATGACCAGAGATTGCCATTTGGAACTTTTCATTGGCCTTCTTGAAGCTTTCTATTCTTCTTCCCATTAACCTTTCCTTCTTTTCTGTAGTAGATTTGGGTCCCTAAGACGTTACTACATTGAGTTCCTATCCCCAGTGAACTTAGAGATTTGGCAGCTGATTAGTTCATGTAGTGGTTATTCTTGGTTGTCAACTTGATTCTATCTCGAATGAACTACAATCCAGAATAGGAAGGCTTACCTGTGATCAGGATAGGCTGGGAGATACAAGTTTCTGACTTGGATCTTCGCATCGAGATCTTGAGGCATTGTGGCTATGAATCCCAGAAGACTAAGGCAAGGAGATCTCTGAGTTCAAGGTTATCTGGAACAAAGCAAGTCCAGATCCAGAGTGGTGGTACATACCTTTAATCTGGGCCATATCTTCTGCTGGAGACCTACATAAGCATGTTGGAAGAAGGAATATTCTCTTTCTAAAAATCATGCACATTTGTAATTTTATGGAAAAGTTATAAGAAACATTTAATTATATATAGAATATGTAAGATGTTATAAACTTTAAAAATGTACTATAAAATGCATGTATTTTAGAGATAGATATAGCTTTTTTTTAAAAAAAAAAGATAATTTAAATAAAGATACATCCTTCGTAACCAAGTTTTAAAGTAATTAGATATATTTAATGCTTATAGGCCAAGTCTGTTAATATTACTTGAGAGCATTTTCTGTGTATTGTCTTCCTGCTAGTGATTTCAAGGTAATTTTTTTAAAAAAATGCCTTTTGCAACTGAGCAACTGCTAGATCCTTGAAACTTACATTCACAGCTGCTGTTGACTATTCTTGGGAGTTGGACTACAGATTGTGAGTCATCAACAAATTCCTTTACTATATGGAGACTACCCATAAGTTCTGTGACTCTAGAGAATACTCACTAACTAATACAGTTCACAAGGAAGGAACTATCATTAATAATATTTATGTTACCTGTCTTAGTTATGCTATCTGCTTCAGTTACCTTTCTTTTGCTGTGATAATGTAGCACAGCTAAGGTAACTTATCAAAGAAAGAGTTTTATTTGGGGCTTACAGTTAAGAGGGTTAATGTATGAACATCACAGCAGGTAGCATGGCACCAGGAATCAAGGCATGGCCCTGGAGCAGTAACCTAAGAGTAAAGGGCTGAAAAAAGATTTTCCTAGCAAACAGACCTAAGAATCAAACTGTATGAGCCATTCTAATATCTAAGAAAATAGACTTTCAACCAAAAGTTATAAAAAGAGATGGGAAAGGACACTTATTACTCATCAAAGAAAAAAAAAGCCACCAAAATGATGTCTCAATTCTGTACATCTGTGCCCCAAATGAAAGGGTACTCACTTTCATCAAAACAGCTTTACTAAAGTTCAAATCACATATTGAACTTTATACAATAATAGTGGGAGAATTCAATGCTCTAATTTCATCAATAAACAGGTCATCAAAACAGAAAATAAACAGAGAAATGATGAAAGTATCAGATGTTATGAACAAAATGAATGTAACATAACCTTTCACCCCCAAACAAAAGTATGTACCTTCGCAGCACCTCATAGAACCTTCAATTAACCATATAATTGGCCACAATGCAAGCCTCAACATATAAGAGAAGATTGAAATCACCATTTGCATCCCATCAGATAATCACAGAATAAGGCTGGGCTTCACCAAAACAGAAACAAACAAACAAACAAACAAACAAGCCCACATACTCATGGAAACTGAACAACTCTCTACTCAATGATAACTTGTCTCAGGGAAGAAATAAGGAAAGAAATTAAAGACTTTCTAGAATTCGATGAACTCTCTACTCAATAACTTGTCTCAGGGAAGAAATAAGGAAAGTAATTAAAGACTTTCTAGAATTCAATGAAAATGAAGGCACAACATACCCAAACTTATAGGACACAATGAACACAATACTAAGAGGAAAATTCATATCAGTAAGTGCTTTCAAAAAGAAATCAAAAAGATGTTAGATCTCATACTAACAGCTTAACAGCACACCTGAAAGTTCTAGAAAAAAGGAAACAAACACACCTAAGATGAGTAGACATCAAGAAGTAGTCAAACTCAGGGCTAAAATCAATTAGAAACAAAGAGAACAATACACAGAATCAACAAACTAAGAGCTGGTTCTTTGAGAAAATCAACAAGGTAGCCAAACCCTTAGCTAAACTAATGAAAAGGCAGAAAGACAGTATCCAAATTATTAAAATCAGAAATTAAAGGGGAGAGATAACTATAGAAACAGAAAAAAATCCGAAACTGGAAAATCTAAGCAAAATAGATTAATTTCTAGACAGATACCAATTACCAAAGTAAAATCAAGAACACATAAACTATCTAAATAATGCTGTAACCCCCTAAGAAACAGTCTGCCAATCAAAAAAAAAAAAAAAGCCCAGGAACAGATGATTTTAGAGCTAATACTAATACTCCTCAGACTATTCCACAAAATAGAAACAAAAGAAACACTATGTATGTAATTAAGTCTATGAGGCAACAGTTACCCCGATACCTAGACCACACAAATACTCAACAAAGACAATGAATTTCAGATCAACTTCCCTAAGAACACTGATGCAAAAGTACTCAATAAAATACTTACCAGTGGAATCTAAGAACTCATCAAAGATATCATCCACTATGATCAAGTAGGCTGAACCACTTGGATGTAGGAATGGTTCAATACACAAAAATTTGTCAGTGTAATCTGCTATATAAACAAAGTAAAAGACAAAAATCATATGATCATTGTATTAGATGCTGAAAAACCATCTGGCAAAATCCAACACCCCTTCATGTAAAAAACATTGGAGAGATTGAGGTTTCAAAGCAGATACCTAAGCATGATAAAGGCAATGTAAAGCAAGCCAATAGCCAATATAAAACTAAATGGAAAGAAATTTGAAACAATCCCATTAAATCAGGGACAAGACAAGGCTTCCCACTCTCTCCCTATCTATTCAACAACATAGTTTTTGAAGTTTTAGCTAGAGCACTAAGACAACAAAAGGAGATCAAAAAATACAAAGTGAAAAGGAAGAAGTCAAGGTATCACTATTTCTGGATTATATGATAGTGTATATGAGTGATCCTCAAAATTCTACCAGAGAATTCCTACAACTGATAAATAACTTCAATAAAGTAGCTGGATATAAAATTAACTCAAAGAAATCACTAACCCTCCTTAATATAAGTGATAAATGGACAGGGAAAGACATTAGGGAATAACATCCTTCACAATAGCTACAGATAATGTAAGATATCTTGGTGTAACTCTTACTAAGCAAGTAGAAGTTCTCTATGACAAGAAATTCAAGTCCCTGAAAGAAGAAATTGAAGAAGATATCAGAAGATGGAATGATCTCCCATTATCATGAATCAGAAGAATTAATGTAATGAAAATGGCCCTCTTACTAAAAGCATTGTACAGATTTAGTACAATAGCCATTAAAATTCCAACCAACGTTTTTTAATATTACTAATTTTTTTTTTACTTTTTCACTTTACATTCTACTCACTGCCTCCCTCATGGGCACCCCTGCTACAATTCTTCCTTCCCATCTCCTTTTACCCTTATCCTCTGAGCAGGTGGGGGTCACCCTGGATATCCTCAGACCCTGGTACATTAGGATTCTGCAAGGCTAGGCACATCCTTTCCCACTTAGGCCAGAGAAGGTAGCCCAGCTAGAACAATATATCTCATAGACAGGTAACAGCTTTTCAGATAGCTCCTGCTCCACTTGTTTGAGACCCACAGGAAAACCAAGCTGCAAGTCTACTACATACCTGTGGGAAGGCCTAGGTCCAGCCTGTGTGTGTTCTCTGGTTTGTGGTTCAGTTTGTAGGAGCCCAAAGGGTTCAGGTTAGATCACTTTGTTGGTCTTTCTGTGGAGTTCCTATCCCCTTCGGGGCCTTCAATCCTTTAGTCCTTCTTCTTACTCTTCCATAAGAGTCCCCATCAACTGTTTGGCTGTGGCTATCTTCATTTGTCTGAGTCAGCTGCTGGATGGAGCCTCTAAGAGAGCATCCATGCTAGGCTCTTTTCTGAAAGCATGACAGAGTATCATGAATAGTGTTAATGCTTGGCCATGGATGGGTCTCAAGTTGGGCTGAGTATTGGTTGGACATTCTGTCAGTCTACTCAATCTATCATGCCTGCATTTCTTGCAGAGAGGATAAATTGTGGGTGGAAAATGTTGTGGGTGGGTTGGTGTCCCTATTGTTTAACTGGAGTTCCGGCCTGGATACAGTAGATAGCCTCTTAAGATTCCATATCACCAATGTAGTGAGTCACAGCTAATATCATCTCTATTGATTTTTGGGTACCTCCCTTATTCCAGGTCTCTGTCTTGTCCTGGGGATGCCCCTCCCACTCCCCACTTGAGTCAGTTGCAGATTCCCCTATATGCTCATGATCATCTGGCCATCTCTCTTATCCCTCCCTACACTTGATCTTGAACACCCCACTCCCCTAGCAATTCACTCTCCCTCATAGCTTCCTCCCTCCATCTGCCTCCTATGTCTATTTTATTCAACCTACTAAGTGAGATTCAAGTATCCTTGCTCGTGCCATCTTTCTTGCTTAGCTTCTTTGGGTCTATGGAGTATAACATAGGTATACTGTATTTTATGGCTAATATCCACTTATAAGTGAGTACATATGATGTCTTTGTTATTTAATGCTGTTTTAATAGTATTCCATTGTGTAGATGTACGACAGTTTCTTTATCCATTCTTCAGTTGAGGGACTCCAGAGGCAAGTTGGCATTCAAAATATCAGAGGTTGGCCAAAAGCTGATCCTGTGTTACAGCTCTCAAGACACAAATACCTCCAGGAGAGAGAGCTGGTCCCCCAGGAGTGCTGACATACCTGGGAGCACAGGTAGTACCACTTCTCCTCAAATTCTTAGCTGAAGAGTGACCAATCTGGCAGAGCCATCAGGACACAGGAACCAAGGAACATTGGACAAAAACCAAGGACAGGATCATTCCAGTTTCCATCTTTGCCTGGAGCTGATCCTGTGCTCCTGGTTTCCCAGGAGTACTTACCCACAGGCTTGCAGAAGGAACAAGCCACAGTCAGAGACAGCAAGTCCAGCTAACCCCATAGATAACCAGATGGTGAGAGGCAAGGGCAAGAATATAAGCAATAGAAACCAAGGCTACTTGGCATCTTCAGAACCCAGTTTTCCCACCACAGCAAGCCCAGGATACAACAACACACCAGAAAAACAAGACTCTGATTTAAAATCACATCTCAATGATGATAGAGGACTTTTAGAAGGACAAAATAACTCCCTGAAAGAAATACATGAGGACACAGGTAAACAGGGAGAAGCCCTTAAAGAGGAAACACAAAAATCCCTTAAAGAACTCCAGGAAAACACAACCAAACAGGTAAAGGAAGTGAACAAAAACATTCAGGATCTAAAAATGGAAATAGAAACAATTAAGAAATCACAAAGGGAAACAATCCTGAAGATAGAAAACCTAGGAAAGAAATCAGGAGTCATAGATGCAAGCATCACCAACAGAATGTAAGAGATAGAAGAGAGAATCTCAGGTGCAGAAGATACCATAGAAAACAGTGACACAACAGTCAAAGAAAACACAAAATGCAAAAAGCTCCTAACTCAAATCATCCAAGAAATCCAGGGCACAATGAGAACACCAAACCTAAGAATAAGTATGGAAAAAAGCAAAGATTCCCAACATAAAGGACCAGTAAATATCTTCAACAAAATTATAGAAGAAAACTTTTCCCTAACATTAAGAAAGAGATGCCCATAAACATAAAAGAAGCCTACAGAATTCCAAATACATCAGACCAGAAAAGAAATTCCTCCCATCACATAATAGTCAAAAGCAAGTGCACAAAACAAAGAATATTAAAAGCAGTAAGGGGAAAACCCCAAGTAATATATGAAGGCAAGCCTATCATACTAGACTTTTCACCAAAGACTAGAAAAACTAGAAAATCCTGGGTAGATGTTGCACTGACCCTAAGAGAACACAAATGCCAGTCCAGGCTACTATACCCAGCAAAAGTATCCATTAAAATACATGGAGAAACCAAGATATTTCAAGACAAAGCCAAATTTACACATACCTTTCCAGAAATCCAGCCCTACAAAGAATAAAAGATAGAATACTCTAACAAATGAAGGGAAACAACACCCTTGAAAAAGCAAGAAAGTAATCGTCTTTCAACAAACGCAAAAGAAGATAGCCCCACAAAAATAATGCTTCCTCTAACAACAAAACTAACAAGAAGCAACAATCACTATTCCTTAATATTTCTTAACATCAATGGACTCAATTCCCCAGTAAAAAGGCATAGACTAATAGACTGGATACATAAACAGAACCCAGCATTTTGCTGCATCTCAGTGTCAAAGACAGCCACTACCTTATAGTAAAGGGCTGGAAAACAATTTTCCAAGAAAATGGTCTCAAGAAACAAGCTGGAGTAGCCATTCTTATACCAAATAAAATTGACTTTCAACCAAAAGTTATCAAAAAAGATAAGGAAGTTTTCTTTATACTCATCAAAAAAAAATCCACAAAGAACTCTCAATTCTGAACATCTATGATTCAAATGTAAGGGCACACATATTCATAAAGGAAACTTTACTAAAACTCAAAGCACACATTGGACTTCATACAATAATAATGGGAGACTTCAACACCCAACTCTCAAAAATGGACAGATCATGGAAACAGAAACTAAACAGAGACATGTTGAAACTAACAGAAGTTATGGACCAATTTGATTTAACAGATATCTACAGAACATTTCATTCTAAAGCAAAAGAATATGCCATCTTTTTAGCACCTCATGGTACCTTTTCCAAAGCTGACCATATAATCAGGCACAAAACAGGCCTCAACAGATACAGGAAGACTAGAATAATACCATGCATCATAATATCACCATGAACTAAGGCTGGTCCTCAATAACAACAAAAACAACAGAAAGCCCACATACACGTAGAAGCTGAAAAACACTCTCCTCAATAATAACTTGGTTAAAGAAGAAATAAAGAAACTTTTTAGAATTTAATGAACGTGAAGCCACAGCATACCAAGTCTTATGGGACACAATGAAAGCAGGGCTAAGAGGAAAACTCATAGCTCTGAGAGCCTCCAAAAGGAAACTGGAAAGAGCATATACTAGCACCTTAACAGAACACCTGAAAGCTCTAGAACAAAAAAGAAGCAAATACACTCAAGAGAAATAGGCTGCAGGAAATAATCAAACTCAGAGCTGAAATCAACCAAGTGAAAACAAAAAGAACTATACAAAGAACCAACAAGACCAAGAGCTGGTTCTTTGAGACAATCAACAAGATAGATAAAAACTTACCAAGACTAACCAGAGGGCACAGAGACAGTATCTAAATTAATAAAATCAGAAATGAAAAGTGAGACAGAACAACAGGAGGCAAAAAATCATCAGATCTTACTACAAAGGCCTACAGTCAACAAAACTGGAAAATCTGGATGAAATGCCCAATTTTGCAGAAAGATACTAAATACCAAAGTTGAGTCAGGATCAGATAAACCATCTAAATACTCCTATAACCTTCAAAGAAATAGAAGAAGTCATTAAAATTCTCCCAACCAAAAAAAGCCCAGGATCAGATGGGTTTATTGCAGAATTGCATCAGATCATCAAAGAAGACGTAATACCAATACTCTTCAAACTATTCCACAAAATAGTTACAGAAGAAACACTACCCAATTTGTTCTATGAAGCCAGAATTAAGCTGATTCCTAAATCTTGCAAAGACCCAACAAAGAAAGAAACTTCAGACCAATTTCAATTATGAATATTGATGCAAAAATACACAATAAAATTCTCGCAATTGAACCCAAGAATACATCAAAACAATTGTTCATCACAATCAAGGAAGCTTCATCCCAGAGATGCAGGAATGGTTCAATATATGGACATCTATCAACATAATCTTCTACATAAGCAAACTCAAAAGAAAAAAAACCACATGATCATTTCATTAGATGCTGAAAAAGCATTTGACAAAATTCAACATCATTTCATGTTAAAAGTCTTGGAAAGATCAGGAATTCAATGCTCATACCTAAGCATTTTAAAAGCAATATACAGCAAACCACTAGCCAACCTTAAACTAAATGTAGAGAAACTTGAAACAATATCACCAAACTCAGGGACTAAACAAGGCTGCCCACTCTTTCCCTTTCTATTCAATATAGTACTTGAAGTTCTAGCTAGAGCAATTAGACAACAGGAGGTCAAAGGGATACAACTGGAAAGGAAGAAGTCAAAATATCATTATTTATAGATTATATGATAGTATACTTAAGTGACTCCAAAAATTCCACCAGATAACTCCTAAGCCTGATAAACAACTTCAGCAAAGTGGCTGGATATAAAATTAATACAAACAAATCAGTAGCCTTCCTATACTCAAAGGATAAATGGACTGAGAAAGAAATTAGGGAAATGACACCCTTCACAATAGTCACAAACAATACAAAATATCTTGGTGTGACTTTAACCAAGCAAATGAAATATCTGTATGTCAAGAACTTCAAGTCTCTTAAGAAAGAGACCGAAGAAGATCTGAGAAGATGGAAAGAACGTCCATGCTTGTGGATTGGCAGGATTAATATAGTAAAAATGGCCATCTTGCTGAAAGCAATCTACAGATTCAATGCAATCCTCATCAAAATTCCAACTCAATTCTTCACAGTTAGAAAGAGAAATTTGCCAATTCAAGTGCAATTAAAAAGAACCTAGGATAATGAAAACTATTCTCAATAATAAAAGAACTTCTGGAGGAATCACACACTGAAACCCTACATTATATAGTTGAAGACTTCAATATTTCACTCTCCCCGATGGTCAGGTCATCTTCACAGAAACTAAACAGAAAAAAATAGAACAGATAGGTTGATCAATGGAATCAAATTAATGATCCAGGAGTAAATCCACACCTATGGACACTTGATTTTTGACAAAGAAACCAAAATTATGCAATGATAAAAGAAAGAATCTTCAATAAATGGAGCTGATATAACTGGATGTCAGAATGTAAAAGAATGCAGATAGATTCATATCTATCATCCTCCACAAAACTCAACTCCATGTAAATCTAAGAATGTAACATCAAACCAAATACACTAAATCTAATGGAAGAGAAATTGGAACATAGCTTTGAATGCTTTGGCACAGGAGACAACTTCCTGAACAGAACAGCAATCACACAGGCACCAAGAGTAACAATTAATAAATGGGATGTAACAGAACTGTAAAACTTCTGTAAGTCAATAGGACAAAATGGCAGCTTACAGAATGAGAAAATATCTTCACCTTCTTTTGATCTGACAGAAGGCTAATTTCCAAAATATATAAAGAACCCAAGGAACTAGAAACCAACAAACCAAATAATACAATTAAAAAATAAGAGTACAGATCTAAACAGAGAATTCTCAACCGGAATCTCTAATGGCTGAGAAATACTTTAAGAAATGTTTAACACTCTGATGCATCAAAGAAATGCAAATAAAAACAATTCAATCTTATATTTGTTTAAGTGACTAATATTAAAAACTCAAGAGACAGCTCATGCTGGCAAGGCTATGGAGCAAGGAGAACATTCCTCTATTACTGGAGTGAGTGCAAACTTGTCTAGCTGCTTTGAAAGTCAATATGGCAGTTACTCTGAAAATTTAAAAACAGTTTACCACAAGACCCAGCTATATCATTCCTGGCATATGCCCAAAGGATGTTCTACCATACTACAAGGACATTTGGTTAACTATGTTCATAATATTTTTCTTTGTAACATCCAGAAAGGGAAAACAACCTTTCAATCACTAAAGTAAACATACATATACACAATGTACCTGCATCATTACACTAGTAATGAATATCATTTAGGTACTAAAAACAACAATATCATGAAATTTGCGGGCAAATAGTGGAATTAGAAAAGATCTTTCTAGTAGCCTAGACCCAGAAAAAGAAATATCGTATGTACTCATTTACTTATAAGTGGATATTAGCCATAAAGTAAAGATTAGCCATACTACAATACATAGACCCAGCAAAGCTAAGTAACAATGAGGGGCCAAGGAAAGATGCATGATTCTCTCTGTGAAGGGGAAATAGAATAGACACTGGTGGGTGTACAGCAGGGATGGGGTGGGGAAGTGAACAGGTGGGATAAGGTCAGGAAGATGGAGGGAGAAAGTACTGGGGAGATACATGGAAAGGAGCTGGACATCTCTAGGGCAAGCTAGAAACCTAGTGCAATGGAAAGTACCAGGAATCTATGAGAATGATTCTAGCCAAGACTTCTAGCAATGAGAGATATGGAGCCTCAACGAGCTATATCTTGGATCTAGGCAAGACTTCCAGTAGAGAGATTGGGACACAAACTGAGCCCCAAAACATTTAACCTACAATTTGTCCTGATTTGTCCTGCCTGCAGGATGTGCTATGATAAGGCGACCAAGAAATTGTGGAATTAGCCAAGCAATGACTGGTCCAGTTTGAGAGCCATACTATGAGAGGGAGCCTATACCCAACACTGCATAGAGGGTCAGGACCCAGAGTTCTAGGATAAAACCAAATGCATCTGAGAAAAAAAATAATGAAATTACTCCTAATTATTTTCTGCTATATTCATAGGTTTGTGCCTAGCCCAAATGTCATCACAGAGGCTTCACCTGGCAAAAGATGGGAACAGATGCAAAGACTCAGAGCCAAATATTATGAAGAGCTTGAGGAATCCTGTGGAAGATGGGGAGGAATGATTATAGGAGCCAGAGAGATACATGACACCATAAGAAAATCCACAGAGTCAACTAACCTGGGCACATAGGGACTCACAGAGATTGACTAATTAACCAGGGAGCCTGCATGAGACTTATCGAGACCCTCTGTACCTTGGTCTTCTTGGGGACTCCAAACAGCATTAGCAAGGGTTGTATCTGACTCTGTTGGCTGATTTTGGGACCCTTTCCTCCTTCTAGAAGGCTACATCCGTCTTTAATAGGAGAGGAGGTGGCTATTTTTATTGAAACTTGATATGCCATGATTGGTTGATATCCATGGGATGCCTGTGCTCCTCTGAAGACAAATGGAGGAGGAATAAATAGAGTGAGGGGGATGGAAAGTGGGGTCTCTGAGAGGAGAGGATGGAGAGGAAACTGTGTTTGGGATGTAAAAAGTAAGTAAACAAACAAATAAACAAACAAATGAAAACAAAAAAGCTAAGCAGCACAGAAGAAATGGAGAATAAGGAAACCAGACTTCAGGTGACAATCATTGGAATAGTTGTGGTATGGAAGAAAGGGGAGAAACAGAGTATCAGTTGGAGATGTAGAGACTTTTCTCTTTCTTTTTGACATGGAGATGTGAGTAAGTTCACAGGCAGAAGGCTGGACCTCAGACAAGACAGAATGTTGAAGTTGAATGAGTTGAATCTAATCTGAAAATGCCAGAGGAAGTATATTAAGACTACAAATGGATGAGTGAGCCTTCAGCAAATGAGACCACAACATCCCTCAGCTGGATGGTATTGGATGAGAAGATCAGTTTTAAGGTGGAAAGTTGAGATGGTAAGTCATATCCAACATTTCCACATATGCTTTCAGTTTCTTCTTTGAGGGAGAGCGCATTGGAAAATGGGATACTTAAGTGGACAACATTAACAGCCTTTTGAAAGGGAAGAGCATTTTTAAAGATACTGTGGTCCGAGAGCAGGAAATTGAAGCCCAGAGCTTCAGAGTTCCCTAAACATGTTAATAAAAAAAAGTAGACAGTAAGCACTGGTGAAGGAGAAGGAGGCTCCAGGGGGTGGGTTGTGATAACCAGGGCAGAACAGAATACAGCAGCTCCAAAGTCCACAGACAGCACTGAGCAAGTTCTGATAGGGCAGAGTGAAGCAGGGCCATTTGTCTCTGAATAGGAAGAACTGCTCTGATCTAGACATATAGGCATCTATCACCCACAGAGAGCAGCTGGATGAACTAGGAAGGCCCACTGCATGCCTCAGAAAGCAGAAATCCTAGGGAAAAGTAGGGCATCTCTAAGGAGGATTGATTGCAAAGGTATTTCTGGCCCCCCAGGTGGAGCCATGTTTCAGTCAACAGGCATGATGATGCAAATATTTGCTAACATATTATGAACTGGCATTGCCCCAACTACTTTTATATTCCTTGACTTATTTATAGCAAGGAGACAGAGAGAATAATATGTTGAAGAAGGTGAGGCTGTAACAACGTTAATTTTCATTAAGTAAGTCAGTTCCAAAAATTAAATGGAAAGAATGGTAAATTCAGTCACGGAATAGCAAAAGAACATAGGGAGAATTGTAGGAATTAAAGTGTTAGTCATATTTAGGTTTTGGCCATGCATAGAGTTTCTCAAATCTGTTTCTCATGGACACTACTGGTGGATTTACAAGGTGGATTTCCATAGACAAGATACAAGAAAACATCAGAGGAGAAAGAATTCACATATCATTCCAAAACTTACATACAACCCTGGGTATCTGTGAGCTATTGTATATAAGCAACCCACAGTGTATCATTTTAACTGCAATTTATTATGATCCAGGCTGAGAAGGGAGGTGAGACCTTGTATTTGGAACATTCGCAAAGGATCTACAGTCTCACAACTTAAAAATGTTACAGAGTTGGAGAGAGGAGGCCAAATCTGGACCTTGTTTTATTCTACAAACTAATGTTAACTAGAATTAATTTCCAACACTTAAATCTTCAGTCTCTCATCTGGGAGACAGCAATCATAGAATAAACAAAGAAGCCCAAATATGGTAAATGTTGCTTATACTGAATGGGAGTAAGGGTGGCAAGGTTTATTCCAGCTTCCCAGGCAAATTCTAGTTTTATTGCTGAGAACTCATATCCTGAGACCATGCTAGTCACTGGAAAACAAGGACCATTGACACCCAAAGAAGAGGCTTGTTTTAGATTAACGGATTGTGCTTTGAAAATGCTACAGGAAGCACTAATTATCTGACCAGTTTCTATATCATAGCCTATCAAAGAAAAAAGTATGGACAACTGGGTTAATCCTTTCAGTAAAACAACGACTACTTTTCTTAAATATTCTTGGAAGAAGGGAGGACAAAACACAATCCATTCAGGTGGATGCTCACATAGGGAGAATGCCATAGAGCTATCACAGGTTGCTAGCATGAATCCAATTTAGCCTTGTGTTAGTCATCTGATAACAGCTTCCTTGGCCTCTTTAGCTTCTTGGGTTAATGGATTGGCCTTGTCATTAAACAGGTTATAATTGACAGTAGTGAGAAGGAAAGGAATGAGAG
Organism: Montemys delectorum; assembly: GCA_019843815.1. Lineage (NCBI taxonomy): Eukaryota > Metazoa > Chordata > Mammalia > Rodentia > Muridae > Montemys > Montemys delectorum. Next base: position 24,489 of record JADRCD010234271.1, read on the forward strand.
GGGTGGGTTCATTAATTGACCTTCCTTTGGTCTGAAGAATCAGCATGAGGACAGAGAACACTAGCAATCCAGAACATGTCCAGGGATGGAAGCAGCCAGAGTCTAAGCTCAGTATGTTACTCCTTTTGATCAAGCTTGACTGCACATTCTTGATACTTTGCAAGAAAGACGGCAGCTTTGATTTATGAACCAAAAAGAATAACCATGTGACGTATTTCTGGTTTCTTTAACAACTCAGTTGTGTCACGTGGTATTTTTCTGAAAGTTGTCTTGTGAGAAGGAATGTGATGTTTTGCTGAAAACAGACTTGAGAGGGCACATGATGGTTAGAGAAAATATAAATAGAACCCCACAAACAGTGAGAGGACACTCTTGCATTGCTATGCTGAACAAGACTGTGCTTCTTTGCTGGTCTTCCCTGGTCTTCATTTTTGTAGAGAGAAACACATCAAAGAACTTCTGGTGTTATTTCACCTGGTTGAACTGCCATACCTGACTCATGTTTGGCATTTACTATTGAACTAGACTGCTAGTATCCTGAGAACGAGGAGTGGAATCACCTCAAACTACTACTACTAAACAGGTCTACAACCCCCTTTTCCTATTTACCTTCTTTACCCCCTACCTCTGGTCAGTGGGTTAGAAGAGAGATTGAAGAGTTTAAGAACACTAAATAAAGTTGTCTGAAAAAAATCAAAGCCTGCAAAGATGAATAGTATACTAGCATTTCAAAAATGATTAGCTTTAAGTAGTCCAAAGATCTATAGAAGCTGCAAACACTTTACACTAACTGGTTAGTAACATTTTCTCATTAAGAACTATACAGTGACCTAATTTGTAACAGATATATGAGGACAGCAAAATATGGGCAACTATGAGATACACTGAACATGATGATTTCAACAGAGGCCTCCCAATGTTAAGAATTGTGTATATGAAAGCTACACCTATAACTTTCTTTGAAGTATAACTGTGAGCACTGCTTCCCAAGATAGAACATTATGAGTTTTATAAATAATTATTTAGAGTCCGTTGCTTCGGGTAAAGTTCAATGATCAAAAGGTGTGGTTATGAAATAGTATATAAATGCTGGTGTGGCTGGTAATTGCTACAGTAGCCCTTCCTGTTTCCTTAATTCTGGGAGCTGAGAGGTTTGCCTGTGTTTATTACCCACAGTCTTCCAGCTGCCAGTGTGGCTCCTATGGCATTTCTAGGACACCTGTCACTGTAGTGACAATGCTGGAGCACCAGACACTGATTTTCTGTGAGGAAATAAACCAAGGTACTACAGTTTATATAGAATCTACCAAGGTTGTTTATTCTATCATAGGAGCTATATAAAAGATGATTTGGGAAAGCAGTAGAAACAATAAGACTTACTCCACAAAAAGAAAGCCCCTCCCCCTTCTTTAGAGCAGATTTACACCCAGCAGGTAGTTAGTAATTGACCAATATTTGCTGAATTAATATTTACTGACTAAGTTCCTTAATCTTTGCACAACTCTCACTTTCTAGAGCCAATAATGTTTTTAATAATTAAGCAAGTATGAGGAATGAAAAAATGAAGAAATTTAAGGTGAATGTTGTTTTTTTTTTAATATTAGTGTGTGAGCGATTGTATAATTTTTCCACATTTTCAATACCAACAATGTCAATAGAAATGAAATCTACAAATTAACATCTACATAACCTAGTAGAAGACAATAAGCAATAGAGCAGGTTTGATTAAACAGAAGTCACTGATAACTAAAATGACATATTAGTAAGCAGAAAGTCACACCAGGGAAAACAGTATTGATAGAACCAGGTCTAAGATGAGACTGAAGAGCTACTGAAGTAGCTCAGGAAGTGACTTTAAAATACACTTTTGAAAACTTGTTTCTCATGCCAAAGAACAACAAAAGACCCTTCCTTAGTATTGGGGACAAATCTTATTATCTTTTTTTTTAATAACATATTAATATATTCATAGATTTTTAAAAATTCTAATTCTTTTTAATTAAATATTTATTTACATTTCAAATGATATTCCCTTTCCTGGCTTCTCCTGTGGGAAAAAAAAACCTCCCCTCTTCCCCTGCTCACCAACCCACCCTCTCCTGCTTCCTGGCCCTGGAATTCCCTTATACTAGGGCATAGAACCTTCTAAGGACCAAGGGCCTCTCCTCCCATTGATGACTGACTAGGCCATCCTCTGCTACATATGCAGCTGGAGCTATGAGTCCCATGATGTGTATTCTTTGGTTGGTGGTTTAGTCTCTGGGAGCTCTGAAAATACTAGTTAGTTCATAATGTTATTTCTCCTAAGGGGCTGCAAACCCTTCATCTCCTTGGGTCCGTTCTCTAGCTGTTTCATTGGGAAGGAGCAAATCTTATATCTTATATCTCCACATTGTCAGCCCAGTGACAGACAACAAACCACAGACAGGATTCTTAGATGTACAACCCAATACAGTGAATTATCTTGACCCAGGGACTCTAGAACTCCATGAAACAGATGATGCAGAAAATAAGCCTCTTGCTCTACTATCTATGAGTAGAAGACACTCAAACTATATTTCTCCTTGCCTCTATCTAGATGTTGAAAAAGATCTAAGATTACAAGTGCTCCATCCACTGCCGAAGGTAATATGGAGCCTATAATCTTGGGGATCCCTGGCTCTGTACTTGGATGTGAAAGACGTTTCTGGCAGGATTTTCTTACTTCTCATGGCATTTCCTAACAACAATGAATAACTGAAGATGGGCCAGAAGCATTGGCTCCAGTTCTGGAGCCAATAGTTAAAAGAAACAGCTGTTGTCAATATATGAGAAATATTTCAAAGCAGCTACTACTATAGAATTGCATCAGTGAAAAATTACAAGCTCATGGAAAGAAATGAAACGCAAAGTGTCAGCGAAGAAACAGCATTTGTAAAAGGAGAGCCACATGGAACTGAAAAACACAACAGCAGAAACAACTGTTAAGGAATCAACTCAGCAGAGGAACAGAAATGATAGGGATCTTTGGGTCAAATTGACAACTATTCTCCAGTCCATGCAAGTACACATCACACTCTACTGAAAATCATGACTAAGGCAAAAGCTTTAAAGAAATATGTGAAGCAGTACACTGAGCACAGACAATCTCAGTTTGAAGGGATGGGAATTCCTAATCATAAATCAGAGGATCCAAAAGACAGCGGTACATTTATTTTGTGAAAAGAGGTGGTAGCTCATACTTCTGTAACTGGTAAAACCAGATTCCAGAAGTAATGTTGCTTTGGATTTGCTTTTTGTTTGTTGTTTGTTGTTTGTTTGTTTTTAGGTAAGGGAAAAATAAGAGAAATTTTCTCTAAGATCTATCTAGCTTAATTAGAAGCTAAAAGAATCTTATCGAGCAGAAAATAAATTCAGACAGAAGCAAAATTGGCATTTCAGAAAGGAAATAGCAATGTGTTGGGAAGAAGAAAGGGTAAATATGATGAAGCATTATTGTGCTCACGAATCTCTAAATCAATTTTGTTGCTTGAAGAAATCATTATAATATCACCTATTATGGAGCTGTATATAAACAATAACATTTTAAAATTGAAGTAAGCAAAGAGTTTAAGCAAATGAAACCTTCTATAAGTCAGTAGAGGTAGTAAAATTTTGCTACCAACATATTGTGATAAGAAACATGAATAGTTTGATACCTCTGTATGGGCTGCCCAGAAAACTATTCCAACTGACATACTTTCATGTATATGAGTACACTGTAGCTGTCTTAGGACACACCAGAAGAGGGCATCAGTTTTCATTACAGATGGTTCTGAGCCACCATGTGGTTGCTGGGAATTGAACTCAGGATCTCTGGAAGAGCAGTCAGTGCTCTTAACTACTGAGCCATTCCCCTCAGCCCACAAGTGATGTTTTCAATATCATTATAAATAAAAATAGATGGAAAGATAAATTTTTCAAGTAGCCAAAACTGAATTTGGACCCAGAACCACAAGATAGAGGAAATAACAAAGAATAAATTCTCAAGTCCTGGACTCAAGGATGGACTTATTACTATCATACTGCTAGATGGGCTCAGTATCAAGCTGTCCTCTCAGTTTATATCTCTTTACCCCTAGATTAACACAGCTCTTAGTCTTCATCAAAAAAAAATGTGGCTTGTGCAGTAGACTAGGGCTAATGCAAAAAAAATAGAGTATAGAGAGTAACTATATAGAGATACCAAACCCCTTATCCCACTGCCACACCCCACATGTGCTCCTGCCCCAATAAGATTCAGGGAATTTGGAAGAAGAGGGGACAGAGAGAGATTATTAAGCATTAGGGATCAAGTAGGACTGAAACACTGTCTTCAGGACATGATGGAACTTCTGTTCTCCAGACTTCACAGCTACAATAGATGTCTGCATGAAAGTGTATAATATCATGCCAGCCCACATCCTAGCATGGAAAAGAGGTTCATGAGCACCTGCCCCATAATTGAGGAGTTATGAGACACTTGATGTCTTCTGGGAGAAGAAAAGTCAGTTTTCCTTAAAGGTATGGGTCTTGTAAGTCATCCATGCTACAGTGGCTGGCCCCAAACCCACAAATATAGGGCAGCAAAAATTGAACTCATTGAGTTATTTATGAAAAGCAAACATTGTAAAGAAGTAAGAAGCAAAAGTGTGTCTCGGTGGAGTTAGGGGAAGGAATGGAAGGTAAATATGAACAAAGTACATTGTATGAAGTTATCAAAGTATTAATAAAATATACAAAATAAAATATAAGTATTAAAAATGGCAACTCCTATGTTAGTAATACTTTTAAACATAGATTGATTAAATAAACTAGTTGGGAAAGAGTTACTGGTTTATTGGATTAAAATATGACTCAACTAACAATGTGTAGTACCTATTAAAACTCACTATAAACACATTTTTCTTCATCATTTTCTCTATTTTGAAGTCTACTTTGTCTGATATTAACTTAGGATCTCATTATTTTGTGTTTGCTTTTGTTTTGTTGATCAAGCCAGAGATTAAATATAGAAACAATTTACCAGAAATATTACAAACTAGAGTTTGCCAGATCTGGTGTCATAAGCCAAAAAAAAAAAAAAAAAAAAAAAAATAGAAAACTTGCAATAGATAATCAGTGAATTTTGACAAATATCAAATCAAATAAAAACTAATAGCAAAAAAAAAACAAACAAAAATTTTAATCACTGGAAATTAAGCACTGTGTTTTGAAATAATCCATGATTCTAAAAGGAAGTATTGAAGTAAAATTACAACTGTCTTCGTAATGAAAATGTCTATATACCATAAAACACAAGAGTGAGGAAAGTCTTCATTATAAAAACATTGACACTATTCTTGGGAAATGATTTAGTACACCCCAGTAATTCAGCCTCTAGCTGTCTGATAGATGATTAGTTGTTCACTTTATCATGTATAATGTACCACATAGATTTTCATTCAATGACTCTTTGAAGTCCACACAATATGCTCAAATTGTACAATGAATTGTATCTATAAATACACCCAGTCTCTCTGATATTATTACTGTCATATGCATACACAGATGGACACACACGCAGATAGAGAGAGGGGCAGAGACACAAAGAGAGAGAGACACAAAGAGGGACAGAGACAGAAAGACAAAGACAGAGAGAGAGAGAAGGAGTGGGAGAAAGAGAGAGAGAGAGAGAGAGAGAGAGAGAGAGCTGTGCTCATACCCAGCTATTTAGTACCTAGCTATTTAGGGTATAGGTCAGATTGTCTCTATTTTCCAATTATCTAGAAATAGCAGAAAGACCTTGGATGACACTCTGGCAGTTCTTAAAGAGGCATGTCTAATAGACCTGAATTTGGCTGCCACATACAATGACTCAGCAAATATATTCACAGAGACTGTGAGGAGAAAAGGAGGATTTTCCATGTTGGCTTTGGTTAAAGCACACTATTCCTTGTATACAAATGACAAAAACCAGTGACTATTAACTTTATCTTTTATTCTGAACCACTACTAATATGTACAACTGTCTGACTTCAGAGAAATAAATCTTATTTGCCTAATTGAACACCTAAATAGTAGAAATAATTTGTAAGCTCATACCAAAATTAGAATAAAATAGTGCTTAGAGAAATATGTCCATAAGCCGTGATTAAACAAAAACATGAACGATGCTTTTGCATGATGAAATGTGTTGTATTTAGTATAACAGGCATTTGGGAAAGCAGAATGTTTATTTAACCCTATTTTACAGAAAAAGGAATATTTCTGGTAGTAGAATGGCAAAGGAACATTCATTAACCTGTAAGGAATTCAACATCACAGAGGCATTGCCCCCTGACATCAGTGGATGCTTGCTTAGATGTTTGCTAGTATAGCAGACATTATAAATTGGAAAATGGACAAACGATAGAGATGTGTTTTTCACAGTTCTGGGGGTAAGTCCAAGATCAAACAAGGATCTGGTGGGTTTGATGCCAGGGAAGGGACAGACTATGGTCATCTTCCAATACAGTACATTGTTTCTGCCTCTCTGAAGATAAGGCAAAAACATTGTGCCCTTGCATGGCAGAAGAGAGAAAGAATGCTTAAGACTGTTCACAGTGTTCCAGTTCCCATAAATGGGAAATAAATATATGAGTATTCACCCTACCTAAGCTCTGTCTGTTCTTGTTTCCATGAAGACTGAATTTAGAGAAGATACAATATATAAGAACTCAAACCATATCCCTCCTCTATAGTAGTTCCCGTTTTATTAAAATATAGTATCAACTCCTAAACTGGTCAAGTTGAAAAGCTTACCCTACTGTGAACTCGATTCATCTTTGTGTAAGATGATTCAAGATAGATGTGAATGGCTCTATGAAGAAAGAACAGTAGTTGTTCCAAAAGATAAAGTTGTTAGTGGGTACCTGAGTATCTGTGATATGTGATTTCTTTGAGGAAGGTAAAAGGTATGTTACCCCAAGACAAAACTTGAAGTACATAGTAGTAAGAGAATAGAAGATAGAAAGGGAGGGAGAGAGTAAGAGTGAGCAAGAAAGAAGGATAGTCAATGTCTCAGTCAGAATTCCTTTCTGAGGCTCTCTTTCATGGGTACTTCGGCTTTAGAGTGTTTCCAGACACACAAACCATCCATAAAGGTATTTGTAGACCAGTTATGAAGAGCAGAGAGCTTGCTCATGTTTTACAGAGTGTCTGCCAAGTGGAGGTCACTTAGGCCATGCTCTGACTTGGCTCTGAGCTTCACCAAAGCTCTTCTTTCTCTTTCTGCCTCACCTCTAAAACTCACCTGCAACTTTCCTGGCCCATGACCAGTTCCTCCCAAAGTCCACAGTATACTGCATTCCTTCCTGACTCCTGCTTCAAGCTTTGATATAACACAATAACAGGGCACCAGCAACAGTGGCTTCTGGGACATCTTAAATCCTGGGAAATATCAATGAAATATGGCTTCAGATTGACACTCTGCATTTTCACCAAGCTGTCAGATGATGCAGTTCTTCTAGGATGGGAGGCAGAATTCACTTGATTTTTTGTTTGTTTGTTTGTTTCTATGCTTCTTAGAAAAACAAATTTCTAGACTTAGCCCACACCCACTGAATCTCAATGTGCATTCTAATAATACATATTAGACTAATGGAGATAATAATCCATATCAAGGCTCCAAGCCACTGTTTATGCCCATCATTTGGAAGACATGATGCAGATAAAAATGTTTTGTGAAAGTTATGGACTGGGTCCTATCCTACATAAAGCCCTATTCCTGAGACTAGTGAACATCACATTGCTTTATACAGGCATTCTACAGATGTAATCAAGATGAGGTCATAGCTTAAAGGTGGGCTGCAACTTCAAGACTGATGTCCTTATAATGAAATTTACGAACATAGGCCAGAAGGTCATATGACAAAGAAGGCAGACATTCAAATGATGCAGCCAGACATTCCAACCCTTGCTTCATGAGGAGTAACACAGAGCTAAGAAAGATGGGACTGACTTTTTTTCTACAGCCTTCAGAAGGAATATTGACTACCTTAGACTTAATTTATGTCTAACCTTTGAAACAGTGATGAGCCAGGCAATGATGACACACGCCTTTAGTCCCAGCACTTGGGAGGCAGAGGCAGGGGGATTTCTGAGTTGGAGGCCAGCCTCGTCTACAGAGTGAGTTCCAGGACAGCCAGGGCTAAACAGAGAAACCCTGTTTCAAAGCAAAACAAAATATAACAAAACAAAACAAAACAAAACAAAACAAAACAGAAACTGTGACAAAGTCAATTTCTATTATCAAGTTATAGTGTGTGTGCAGGACTTCATAATGGCCATCTAGAAAAATAAATAGGAACAAAGAAAAATAATTGCAATGGTCTACTTCACAGTGAATTAAAGCATATTCTCTGGGGACAGAACCTCTACATGTGATCTTAAAATATCCCTGAAATTATTCAAGAGATTTCAATATGGTCAGAGTTGAAGTCTAGACATTTTAGATTTATAGGTTTATAGTACTTTGCAGTACATTTAAAACACTTCAAGCAGTCAATTGTCAATATAATCGTAAGGTTTAAGAGTACCTCTGTAAATATGATTACCATGACAGCATTTCTCAGCATTTGGTTAGGGAAATTCTGGAACTAAATAGCCTAATGGCAGGGGACCTGAACAGTGCTCCTTATCAAGCTCCACTGAGAGATCCTTGTCATTAAAGCTTAGAACCAACTACATTTACATTTCCTGTTGCCATGATTAAATACTGAACACAAACCACTTACGGGAGAAAGAATTTTATTATGGCTCCAAGTTCTAGAGTATAACCACCATGGCAAGGATGTCATGGTGATTGCAGCTTGAGATGACTGGTTACATTGCATTCAAAGCCAGAAGATAAAGAAAGATGAATCCCGGCACTCACATTTCCCTTTTTTACAATATGACCTGAGCCTGAGCCCATGGGTTGATGCTACCAAGAATTAAGGTGGAGCTTCTTGCCTCAATTAATCGAGTCTGTGAGATATCCCAGATATGACAAATGCCAACCTAACCTAGAAAATCCCTCACAAGCATGCCAAAGTTTGATTTTCAAGGGAGTCTAGATCCTGTCAAACTCTCAATCATCATTGACAATTTCACTATTTGTATGAAGAAGCTCTAAGATCCTTGAGCCTTTTTGGAGGCCTTCTTGAAGATGCGAAAACTGAGTGGACTCAGGAGGTCATCTTGAATGAAAATGGTATCTAGAGGAAGTTAGCTGCTAAAGCAAGGGTCGTTTTATCTGGAGGAAATGAATATCAGATATAGGTGTGGACAGCTGAGCAAGCAATGATGGCTAGAGATAATTGATGAACAGCAGCAGCAGTTGGTACTTCAAAGAAGAAGCATTTCAGGTGCTCTGCGTCCCTACTCAATCAGGGACAGTGTCAGAACATGATCATCTGTTAACATGAATGTATATTTTAAAGCTCAGAAGCTGTGGATGGAAAGATGGTTCAGGGTATAGGAGCACTGGCTGCTCTTGCAGAGCATAGTGTGTCTGCTACCATTCCCCAGTCACAGGGAATCCAGTGTCTTCTTCTGACCTTTTGGATGCCAGGCATACATGTAGTGCAGACATACATGTAGGTCAAACATTCCTAGAACAATTTTATTAAAGCTCATGACCACTTCCTGGTGATGGTAAGGAATCTGTGCAAAGCTGCAGAGGAAAAATTGATCCAACAGTGTTCTTTGTGGATAGGCTTCATTTAGTGAGGATGTTTAGAGCATAGGACAATGCTTGCAGAATTCTCCAATGAAAAAACTCCTTACTGGTGAAAAATTCTGCAGCTGGACTATACAACATGTGGCTACAGAGCTGCTACCATATGACCATAGTAAAAGGGAGACTAAAACCAAATTTTTATTCAATATAATTAATATTTAAACAGCCATATCTGCTCCTGTTTATGGATCAGATGAAGACTGGTTGGAGGCGCCCGCTGTGGCCAGTGCTCAGGCTGCTTTGACCTTAGGGTATTGCTATGTGGTGTGAACATGTACTCTATGTTTCTGTTGAATGAATAAATTAATAAGTGATTAGTTCTTTACTTACATTACCATCAACTTTTAGTTATAAATGGCCGGATTTCCTTGCCTAGTGGCTATCCACATCTAAAGCTTCCCTTTAATTCTCATTTGGCAATTTCCTCATGAGGCTTATCAATGGCACCTGCCAAAGTATCAATAAAGACAAATGGCAAGGTACTTAGTTAATCAAAATAGTCTATTATTTTCATAAAACTTTGTTTGGGTCTCTTCAGTCAACATCAGTTTTGTTTTTCTCAACTTCATCATCTTTTTTTTTTTTCTCCACAAGTATGAGTGACAGTTGGCAAGCAAAACATGGGTGGCATACAACTGACTACTATTAGTGGTGTAATGAGATATCCCCCATGACAGAGTGAGGATGGACTGTGCATTTGGCCATGTTTTCATCAACTCATCTCACTTGAGTCCGTAAGCATACACTTTGTGGCAGGAAAACAGGTATTGAACCAAAATATCAAAACACACATAGGAAAGAAGTCCATTTGTAGAGAACAACTAGAATTACCTGGGCTATATCTAACAAATGGAACATGCATGGAAAACAGGAGAGATGTGGATTATAAAGGTTATATATAAAGGATTCCATGCCATGTCACAAGTTGCTTAGGGTTTTTTGTTTGTTTGTTTGTTTTGGCATTTTTCTTAACTTCATTAAAGCTATATTTTTCCTTTCATGATATCTTAGTTAGGGTTTTACTACTATAAACAGACACCATGACCAAGGAAACTCTTGTAAGGACAACATTTAACTGGGGCTGGCTTAAAGGTTCATAGGTTCAGTCCATTATCATCAAAGCAGGAACATGGCAGCATCCAGGCAGGCATCCCGTGCTGTCATGGGAAATAATAAAAAGAATGACAAGTTTCTGCACTATGCTGGGAACTAGTGGGCCACACAGCTCCAGTAGGGTGTTCTCAACTCTAACCTCTCTGTGGCCCAGAGCTCCCATGTTCCCTTTGTGGGTCGTTGCAATGACCACCCACCCAGTGGCCAGTGGTCACAACATCCAGCAAACTGGTAGAAACAAAGCTCTAGAAGCTTATAATTAAACAGTCAGATTTATATATCAATAAATTCTCAATTCACAAGATGCCAACACAATAATTTCTATGCTAATTGATAATGATACAAGCTGTCCACCTAGATTAGACAAGTTAACCCAGTTATACTATCCTTTTATGATATTCATAACTACCTGCAGCTGTTTAAAACTGTGTGGAATCTGGATCTTCTTTCTCTCCCTCCATCTTCTTCTTTCTCTGCAACTCTTAGCTCTGCCTCTCTTTTCCCTGTTCAATCACAGGCCTTATGCTGCATTACTATTTTAATGTAATTGGACAGGGAAAATCCTGCCACCTGGGACAGGAGAAGCTGAGAGTTCTACATCTTCATCTGAAGGCTGCTAGCAGAATACTGGCTTCCAGGCAGCTAGGATGAAAATATTAAAGCCCACGCCCACAGTGACATGCCTACTCCAACAAAGCTACACCTGCTAACAGTGCTACTCCCTGGGCCAAACAGATACAAAGAATCACACCTAATAAACTGTTTCTATTTCAATTAATAACCATGTGCCTTTGGTATTATGTGTCACCTTATGTTTTGCTATACAACCTGATATGGCAAATCCTTTGAGCTCAGAGATCTGCAACTCAGCACTCTCAAATAAACTTTCCCTCCCTTCGGTTTTCTTGACCCCCCCCCCATCTTTCTTCCTTTTGATGGTTGCCAGAGTTTTCAGCTAATCTATATTATTATTTTTCTCTCAAAGTCTAATAAAACTTCCTCCTGAGACAATTTTTCAATTCCCTTACCAATTAAACTAATCCCACAAATGAATCCCAATTTCCTTAGTAATACCCCCATCTACATTTTTTGTCTTTTGGAGACAGGGTCTGACTATATGGTTGACATTGGCCTCAAAACTCATGATCCCTCTGCCTCAGTTCTCTGACTGCTAGTATTATAGAGATGTACTGTCTTCTCCAGCTTAGTTTTCTTCTTAGTCTAGAAAACCAAGTTTCCATTTCAGTACATATCTGTTATTTACATGCTATTCATCACATATCCATTATTTAGTTGCAAGTCACCAAATCTCACTCTATGGATATGGCTTTGTTTTTGCTCTGTACTCATTATCTTTTCTTCCTTCGTTTTTTCCTTGTTGTCTACTTTCTATTGAGACTATACATTTTTTTGAGGACAGTAACTCCTACTTTTATCCATCCATGTTTTCTGTCAAGGGTCCATGTAACAAACATTTAGCAAATAAAATAATGATGAATTATATAATCATTGAAAGTGTTTACCTTTGTCCCACCCAACTCAAAGCCCTGTTAGTCCCATCTATAGGGTTACTATGAAGATGAAAAGAGACCATGTTTGCTAGGACACAATTAGAATCTGCAAGCACCATGTAAATGGGAAAGCTATTATAAAATCAATGTGATTTGGAGACATTTGTAGACTGTTAAAACTTGGCTCCTTGAATATTGTTCATAATACAAAGCCTGGAATAATAGAAATTAGGTCCACGACAAATGAGCCATTCTGAAAGAAAGAGTTTTCTAAAGGCAGCATTCTGGTAAGCTGTGTGAACAGGGCAATTTTTTCCTCCATCAGGTCTCCTCAAAGTTATGCAGTGATATTTGAAGAAGTTGTATTTGTAAATCACTTCTACAAGGCTAACATTTATTTTATTAGTGAATTTATAGACTGTAGACTCTCTCAGTAAGGTCATCCATCTTTGTAAAAGGGACTTTATCTTAAATTTCTGTGATATTCATTAGGAAGATGCTTCAATTTAGTCAGTGACCCCCACCTTCCCAAGCCCACTCCCATAATTTAGTGGTTGCATAGAAACTCATGGCCTCAAGTTCTGACCAGTTAAGAAGGTTCTATAAATACAGGCAAATAGAAATGTTTCTAAAGCATTCATGTGATGAGAAAAAAACTTAAAACTTGAAGTTAGTATTTCTTTCTTTCTTTCTTTCTTTTTCTTTCTTTCTTTCTTTCTTTCTTTCTTTCTTTCTTTCTTTCTTTCTGTTATTGGTTATTTTATTTATTTACATATCAAATGTTGTCTACCTTCCCAGTTTCCCCTCTTTAAATCCTCTCTTCCATCCACCAACCCTCCTGCTTTTATGAGGGTGCTCCCCACCCACCCACCTACTCCTGCATCACTGCCCTAGCATTCCCCTACTCTGGGGCATTGAGCCTCCACAGGACCAAGGGCCTCCCCTCCTATTGATGTCAGATAAGACAATCCTCAGCTACATATGCAGCTGGAGCCATGGGTCTCTCCAAGTGTAATCTTTGGTTGGTGGTTTGGTCCCTGGGAGCTCTGAGGGTGTGGGGTCTGGTTGGTTGATATTGTTGTTATTCCTATGGAGTTGTAAATTACGTCAGTTCCTTCAGTCCTTTCCCCCACCTCCTCCATTGGGGACCCTGTGCTCTGTCTGCTGATTGGCTACAAGCATCTGCATCTGTATTGGTCAGGCTCTAGCAGAGCCTCTTAGGGGACAGCTACACCAGGGTCCTGTCAGCAAGCACTTCTTGGCATCAGCAATAGTGTCTGGGTTTGATGTCTGCAGATAGACTGTATCCCTATCAGACACCAAAGTTGGTATTTTCTAAGAGATTTATTGAAGGCCAAGGCTGTAGCTCAGTGTTAACATTCTTATCTCATATACAAGAAACCCTAGGTTCAATACTCTATCCTTTGAAAGCAAAAGAACAAAGCCAAACACAATAAAAATAAAACAAAACAAAACTAAGCATAAAGGTTTTAATAGACCTGTTTATCTAAAAAGTTCTTGATCACTTAGACATTGTTTCTTCTTCCAAAGATCTCAAAACTGTCAAGTGTCACAATGCAAATATAACTTTATGTATATATATGTATATGTATGTATATATGTGTATACATATACATATATATACCTATATATGTGTATATATCAGCTTATATTATATATGATAATGTATAACAAAAATATTATATACATAGATAAATATAGATATATAATGAGAAAAAAGCTAAAGAAGTGGCTCAACAGTTAAACGAGCACACTGACCACAAAGAGGAGCTCTTCCTAGAACTTAGTATGGCTACCTCCAACGCCTTGTAACTCCAGCTCCACAGAATCAATTCCACATTCCCTTCTGAACTCCACAGGCATCTGCAATCATGTGCAACCCTCAATATACATATACATATATAACTGAAAATAAAATAAACCTTAAAATTTATTTTGGCAAAATAGCATTCTGAGATGGGGAGGGCTTCACTGAATGGGACATTTTGACTAGTATCTCAAAAGAAAAGCAAACACTGTCCAGCTAGCTGTGAATGAGTTCCAAAGAAAGGAGCGAGAGAGGCATAGAGAAATAGTATCAGAAGCATTCAGATAGCTCTGCGTGCCTTTCTTGGTGCACATGCTGACTCATTCTTAGATGCTCTTCATCAATAGAAGCATGAGTATGCATGCTTTAGCCATGGTATTCAGAAATTTAGACTTTAACCCTATTTTTGGTTAAAATAGATGATTCCAATTGGGATTAATGTATGTTTGAAATATTCCAATGATGTTATGGTATTGGTGATAACAAAACTGTCTGTCAGAGCATAATGATATGCAACAGCACAGATAAGTCTGTATGACCCCTAAAGTTCACAATAGACTGACATTGATTTTAAAATATTTGGAAATAGTTATAAGGTGGAACATTAGTTGCTGAAGTTTCAAATGAGATGATATGTTGCACCACTTAGTAATATAAAACCATGATGTATGCTCTCTCCCGTCACAAGCTCCTAGCTCCAAATCTTCATATATGAGTGCCTATTTGCAGTACCTGTGGAAAGAAGGAAAGCAAGAATAGACCACTGCTGGGGTGTGGGTCAGGGTGCAATAGAGAAGGAAATAGCAAGGGAGAAGTCATTTGATCAGGGAAATGGGAAAAAAGAAGGGCTCTAACTAGGGAGGAGAGAGATACACACAGAAGGAGGGGAGGAAATAAAATAATACTAGGAATGTTTAAATGTCATAAGAATGCCTACTATTAACTATTTACCTAAAATATAAACTAATAATAAGTGTAAATCCATTGTAAATATATATGGATATATAGTTCAAATTAAAAATTTTTTTCATCTGAGATTTTTTCTTCAAGATGTTCCCTGCAAGAGCCAAATACCATCTAACAAAATCCGAACAAAAAGAGTGAAAAAAATCTTTTAAGTTGTTGGTCAGGGTTACTCCAATAGATCACCAAAGTATTAGACTATTTCTAATGCCTTTAGTTGACTCCCAGAGGTAGATCAGTCACTATTGCTGAAGACACCATATGCTCCAGACACAAAGCAGAGTCCTTTGAGTTGGAACTAATCTGAAGGCCTTATCACCGAAGTTCGATGCCAGTTGGTACCAGAAGATGCCATGCAAGCTTCCAACGGAGGAAAACAAGCAACAGTCCTACTTAGCTAAGATGCCTATGCACCAGAGTAACAAACTCACAAGGCATGAGAACTCTACAACTACACTAGTAACACAAGTACTTGAATAGTAAACAACAAATTTCTAATTGGACTTTAGACCTACCCCACAACAAGAAGCAATTCTTGTCTGGTACTGGAAAACTAGACAACTACTCAGGTATAGTGAAGTCATGGATGTGGGAGGACAACCTCCAACCTACACTTTACTAAACCAGAATAATCCCTAACTATATTTTAAATATTTGTATTTATGCACACAGCTAAGTCACCCTTCATCAATGCATCTTCTCTTTGGAACAGATGGGGACCATCACAGAGAAACACAACCAATTAAATACAGAGTTGTGGAGCTCAGTCCCAATGGATACATCTACCAAACAACTCCCACAACTTAAAGCTCAGGGAACATTGCAAATGAGTGGGGCAGAAAAATTGTAAGAACAAGAGCAAGAGGGAGTTTACTATAAGACCATATTTGCTACTAATCTCAGAAACTACACCAACAAACTATCAACAGCATGACTACCTAAACATAGGCTGAGCAGGCCACCAGCAATAGGCAGGATAAAATGCATGAGAACAAGCTCAGAAGGCCTCAACCCTGCACAAAGAACTAGAACAAATTAAGGAAAGCTGACAAGGGAAGAAATAGTCTATCCCAGGGAAGAGAACACCAATTTGTTATCTGATACCAAGCGATCAGTCAGATATTTAAATGACATACATATCCACATACATATAAATAACCATCTCTAGATGGAGTAGGTTATATTTATGTACATATACATGTTCATAAATATATATGAATATGACAAAAATTAATGAAAAAAATTGGGCATGAATTTGAAAGAGGGCAACGACAAATATATGGGAAGTTTTTGGAAGGAGGAAAGGGAAGGAAGAAGTGATGTAATTATACTATAATCTCTGAAATAAAATAATAATAATAATAATAATAATAATAACAACAACAATAATAATAATAACAACAAAGGATGTTCCTACAAAGGTACAAGTTTTACCCTTGGAATCAAGGAGAGAAGTGTGACAGAAGAAAATGAATTGCTTCATTTTGTGTGAAATATGGATTAAACAATGGCTTAATAGTAAAACTAACTAAATAAAAAGACATATAAGCCTCCTGACTGGTTAACAATACTGAGCTATCACGGATTCATCAGGTCTTTTATGTGTTGATTTACTCTTTTGTATACGTAACAACAATGGTTAGTGAAGGAGGCCATGAATTGGGGAAGTGGATGTGGGAGTAAAACAGAGGAAAGTGGGAGATGAGGTGATTATATATTACCTTCAATCTAGGCAGATTGTTGGACAGCATACCCAGTGTCAAGGAGGCAATTCTGACCTTGCAAGGCTGTGGTGAGGTGTCGTTCGCGCAGGTTTCCGGCCGGCAGGAAAAACACGGACAGACACACGATCCTTCTGCGGGCATTCTTTATTACATCTTCCAGCGCGCGACCCCCGAAAAAGCACTCTTTATATATGCCCTGGAGCAGCATGCTCATCTCTGATTGGCTGTTTGCTCAGGAGCACAATACACCCGGGATGGCTCGTGACTTAGCGGTCTCTGTCCCTGGGCACATGCGCAGTTTATCTGTAAACTTGGGAGAGCACCAAATGTCAACGCCATCTGCTGGCTACCACCGCTCACTGTGGCTTCCTACAGTGAGGGTAAGTAAATGTGAGGATCTAGTGGACAGCCAATTATCTATCACTTGCTTTCTATCTTCTATTCCAGATCTAAAATCCATGTAAAAATTCATTTACATAGGGAAAATGGCTCATTTTGAACTTGTATAATGTAATTTTTTTTAATAGTTCATCCTGGGAGTATTAGACCCAAGGCCCTATTTGGTAATGAAATCTCCAGTGACAGTTATGTTCAATGGGGCAGGGTGGAAGGATGCCTAGAGCTGACATTGTCCATCAATAGACTTGTTATACATGATGTCAGAGGCAATAAAGCACTCTGGTGTGATTTCCATTGCCAATTGGATTCTTGGTAATAATTGAAAATCCCCAAATTCGAAATAGTTATTTCCAGCCAAAGGCTGCTAGGAACATGGGTCTGTATCCTCTGAGAAGCTTTTTAGAAACAACTTAAAATCAAATCTTTCCTTGTATAGAATTATCAAATACATTGATGAGAAAAAAGTCAGAAAAGGGCAGATCTAGTATTGATAACTGCTGCAATTTTTGCCATAAAAGTCAATTTGAAATTGATTTTTTTTTTACAGTTAGTCAAATGGCAAACAACAAGAATAATAACAACTGTTTCCATTAGAACGTCAAGTGCTTTGTTTTAGTGTTTTAGTAAAATTTCCAGTAAGAAATGTAATACAGGTAAAATCAAGTATCCAAAGCTAAATTTGCAAAATTGAAGAATAATTGAAAAGAACAGTTCAGCAGACACATGTCTGATAATAGTGCATTCAGAATTGCAGAGTAAGCTGTGTAATTACAAAATGAAACAAACTATATATAAACTTATGGAAAACTTTAATTAAAGGAAGCCTTGATACTTGTATGTAGTTCCCTGATGATTCCTTTAATAACAACCCATAATATAGAGCTAGAGTTATATTTGGGGAGGTGGTCTTAAGCCTTGGGAGTCAAAATAACTTATTTAAACTTTCATGTTCACAAAATTTCTCATATGACTCATAGAGCTAACTCATAGAATATGAGTCTACATCTGTCTGAAATGCCTAATTTTTATTGTTTCAGGTAGATTCTGTTAAAAATTAAGAAATTATTAGCTGAAAATTTGAAAGACACTTATTTTTTTATGTGTAAGTATACAGATGCATAGGAGATGGATGCACAAATGGACTAGGTAATCTTGTAAAGGGGCTGTTGACTTGGGTAAGAGAAAAATTATATGAACGGGGAGTGTCTTTAATTACTAGTAGAGATGACTCCTTTGGATTTCATTTGGCCTTCAAGTTACAGAAAGGTGAGAATTATGGGAAAAAGAGATCAGTAGCTAAGTCCTTTCAGGGAAAAAGCCTTATTAACCAGATGTCAAGTGGGGATGCTAAAATGACTGCTGTTACTATTACTCTTCCCTCATCCTAACCTCATGGGACTGTCCTCCATCTGAATGCCTTCCAATGCAGTATGTGTAGGTTAGTTAGGTATCCAGGACATAAGCCACATTGAGAGTGGATCTGGAGGGAAAAGCAGAATGTCCACGAGAACAGAGTAAAGTGATTATTGTTTGGAGACTATTAAATACCCTAGAGCAAATATAAAAACTACCTTTTATTGAAACCCATTCCTGGCACTGCTAAAATGTCCAAGAACCTGAGACCAGGTGAGTCATAAGCCCAAAGGAAAGCCAAAAAATATTGCTCTTCTAAAAACCATAGAGATAAAATTATTCCTAATGGCATTCCACTATGCCCAGAGATCAGTGCCTCACCCAACTAAGATCATATAAATTCTTGAAGTCAATGGGATTTAACAAAGACCCACCACTGGGCAGTATGCAGAGATTTAGAGACTTGGGAACACTCAGTCTTAAATAGAATACCACCAACAAACCTCTCCCCTCAAGGCTCAGGTATCTATGCAGAACAGGAGGAAGAAAGATTGTAAGAGCCAAAGGTTATTTTATATTTTTTATATCTCTATTTCATTTTCTTTTCTTTTTAAAGTTACATTTAAAACAATTTTTAAATTTAAATATGTTTTGATCATATTTTTCTCCTCCTCCAAGTCCTTCCATATTCTCTACCCCTCCTTACCCCATGAGCTCTAAGTTCTTTCTCAAAATACTAAAACATAATTCAACAAAACCCATAAAAACTAAGAAAGAAATAAAAAAAAAACCCACCACTTCAAAAAACAATATGCACAAAACTATACCCAAATAAAAGCACACACAAAATAACTTTGGAGGCCATTCTATATATTCAACTACTTCTGAACATGAAACCTGCCATAGAGTGGTTGATATGCCCAGTATCACTTCACTGACAAAAACTGATTTTTCCTCTCCCAGCAGATAGAAGTGACAGTTCAGTTATTAACATTTATCCTAGTGGCTATGTTCTCATTCATTCACTCATTCACTCGTTCATTCATTCATTCATTTAAAAATATAAGAAAATAAAAGCTATCACTTTGGAATTGGACAAGACAAACTAATAGGAGAAAAGAGCCAGAAGTGAGGGTACAAGGAAAAGAGACCCATCTAGGTACGCATGACTCAGTACATCCTCTCCCACTGAGCCCAGACATGGCAGCCCAGCTAGAGGAAGAGAATCCAAAGGCAAACAACTAAGTCATAGACAGTCCCAGCTCCAATTGTTAGGGGACCCCTCATGATGATAAAGCTGCACATCTGATAAAAATGTGTAGGGGGGCAGTTCTCCGTCCAGCACAAGTATGCTCTTGGTTTGGTGGTTCAGTCTCTGTGATCCCACATGGGTCCAGGGTAGTTAACTCTATAGGTCTTCTTGTGATATCCTTGAGTCCTTCAGCTTGCTCGATTCTATCCCCAACTCTTCCACAAACTCCTTAAACTCTGCCTTATGTTTGGCTGTGGGTTTCTCCATCTGTTTCCATTAGCTGTAGGATAATGCCTCTCAGAAGATTGTTACGCTAGGCTCCTGTCTGCAAGGAAGCATCGCAAAGTATCATTAATAGTCTCAGTGGTTAGCTTTCTCCCATGGGATGCGTCTCAAGTTGGGCCAGTCATTGGCTGGCCACTCTCTCAATCTTTGCTCCATCTTTATCCCTGTAAATCTTATAGATAGGACAAATTTTGGGTTGAAGGTTTTGTGGGTGGGTTGGTGTCCTCCTCCCTCCACTAGAAGTCCTGCCTGGTTGGTACCCATGGGTGGGCGCATCCCTTTCTCTGAGGAAAGAGGGAGGGAGGAATGTGGGAAGGGGTTTGTGCTGGTGGGACTGGGAGGAGAGGAGGGGAACCTGCGAATGTGATGTAAGTGAATAAATAAATTCATTAATGGAAAAGAAAAAGAGACTATTCATTTGCACACTCAACAATCCCATAAAAACACTAAATAGAAAGCCATGACATATACTCAGAGAACCTGGTGGCAAATTGTGTAGGTCTTGTGCATGGTGTTTCACTTCTCATTGACTTCATATGAGATTTGCTTAGTTTGTTAAGAGGATCTTTCCTTGGTGTCCTTCTTCCCCTCTGGCTCTTAGACTCTTTTCTCCTTGGCTTTCCCAGGATTTCCTGAGTTCTGAGGGAAGGGATTTTGTGGATCTTTCTAATGTAGGCCTGAGTGTTCTAAGGTCTTTAATCTTTGCATAGTATCTGGCTGTGGGTTTCTATATTTGGTCCCATCTGCTG
>JADRCD010234272.1:0-28874 GCA_019843815.1 Montemys delectorum
ATTACAAGTGAATTAAAAGTTTACCTTCTGAAAGGTTATTTAGAATGGTGTTGAGATGTTTGAGTTATGGTAGCTGGGATGCAAAGCAACAAGCACACATACTGTTCCAGATGCTTGGTCTGTACCTGTTTCTGCCTTTAGCTGGCCCTGAGTGTGGTCTGTAGATGCAGCAGAGGCATCATGGAAACCCGTCTGGAGATGGCCTTTCTTGTGTGTTCTTGCCAAGTGCCTTAACCTTTCTACATGGCTGCTGCCTCCTCTATAAAAATGCTGACTTGGATTACAGGATTTCTAAGGTGTCTTTTGACTCTAAAATTCTATGCATCTGTCAGTGTACTTTGGTTTAATGAGTTTTGCATCTGGGGCACTCTTGAGAGCTTCAGGCTTTATATTTTTAACAAAAAAATTTTTCAGGTGTTTCCTCCTTTGCTTTCCCACCCTCTCCCCTTTCCTCCTCCTTCCTCCTATTATGTCAAATCTGTAGGGATTTCAGAAGCTTTGCATTCAGGTTGCAAAGAGGGAGGCTTCCCATTTCTAATATAGCTATTGAGGTTCCAAGGGATGAAAATCTTAGCATAAGTTAAGAATAAACACAATACCAGACTTACTCATGCTTCTTGTCCTTATCTTCCTCTCTCTGGCTTCTCATATTTCCTCCCTAAGCAGCTTTCAGTCACTTCATGTAATGACCTCCCTTCCCTCTGTTCTTGCTAGCCAGAGATTTGGAAGCCACCATAGAGGGTCCCTCACTTCCCTTTCTCCAACCCCAAAAGGTCAGCAACAAAGTGATCAGTGCATCCTACTTACCTAATGAGTCACCTTCTCCATTCAATTCCTTTTATTGTTGCTTTAGATGAGACTGCAACACGTTTTTGGCTAGTTTTGTACAATTAAACATATTCCCTTGCCCAGCACTCAAATATCTCTATTAGTTCTTTATTTGTCTTCCAAGATTGGAATACCTGGGATGTACATATAATTATTGCATTCAGTGGTTTACCAACTCTTTATCAACTACCTCCTGCCTATTTAACCTGCTCTACAGAGTAGTAGTTTCACTTCTTTGTAACTTGCCGTGCTCTAACCATTGAACTACTCTCTTCTCCCAGTGTTCCCTTTCAGCACCTGCTACCTAGTGTTGTTCCTTTATTCTCATACTATACAGTTGATTTCTTTTCACCATCTGCTCTGTATCCGTAAGGCGATAACAACATTCTCCAATGGCTCTGCATGACTCTGTATGACAGTCTCTACCCCTTAGAAATAATTTTTATCCACCATACCATCTTATACTAATAGTAACAAGTCTGGTTTTTGGTACTCCTACACTCATTGCTAAATAATGGACAACTTATTTATACATTAGCTGGGATGTACAGTGAGTGTGCAGTATCTTGAAATTGAAATGATCTGTACAGAGATACCTGTTTTCTAACTCACCAAGGAACCATTGAATACATTAAACTGGCTTTTCCATTGATACTGGTGATACTGAGTGTCTCTCAAAGACCAAACAGTAATTTTGTTTGTGGAGATTTAGTCCCATTCCCTACATCTTTCCAGGCTTAGATTTGTAGGGTAGGTGCTTTCTATAATGTCATAGCTAAAGAGGTAAGAGTTTCCTGGTAAAGGGGCTTTAAATGGTCTGATCGCTGGGGTAGAGATTCTTGTCTTCTGGTTCCTGATATTTATAAAAGACATCACGTGTCAGTAGAATCTATCATCTGGGTTAATGGGTTTGTCATCTCTGTAACTGGACTTGTGGGGCCCGAGGTTTTCTGCTGCTGTCTGGAGCTCTCTGCTACTGAGGCCTGGAGCTACACGACATGTTAGTTAATGAAAAGGAGGCAATGCATAAGTGAGATATTTTATTATAGGAAAGAGAAAATAGGCCAGTCATGTACAGAGAAAGAAAGGAGATGAAGGAGAGGAGTAGAGAAGGAGAGAGAGAGAGAGAGAGAGAGAGAGAGAGAGAGAGAGAGAGAGAGAGAGCAAGAGAGCAAGAGAGCAAGAGAGAGAACAAAGAACAAGAGAGGAAGGAAGGAAGCAAGAGAAGACAAAGAGGAAGAAGGCAAGAGAGGAAAGAGGACAAGAGAGAGAGGAAGGGACAAATTATCCCTTATATTGTGTGAGGCATGGCTGGCTGGCTGTGGGGCTTGGCTGTGGTCAGATGACTGGGGATAGGGTCCAGCTAGAATGCTGGGAGCTTAGGGCATTGTCTATCTGACAAAGCACACATCTCCTGTGCTGTGAGAGGTTCTGACTGAAACAGGAGTGAAGGACTCAGGAGTTATAGCCGAACTCCTTCTGCCCCTTGCAGGCAGAAACTGCCTTACTGAGGCTCCAGGGTTCTAGGCCTATTACTCGACTGAGCCTAGGTTGCCTGAACAGACCACTGTCCTACATGGACTGACTTGACCCCTCCTCTCTCCCTTCCTTGTTTTGGGGGAATCTGCTCTGTGACAATTTCCTGGCTCTGTACACTTGAGTATTTATAGTAGTCTATTTAGATTTACCTCAAAAAGGGCCTTCAGGGCCATATGCTCAACTCAGTGTCAGACAGTGATCTGTGTTGATTGAGGTCAACTTCCCATCATTTTCCCTTCACTCCCCTCATGTTTTTAAACAACAAACATTCCCACATGTTCGCTCTTGAATCTTCTCTGAACAGAAGAAGAAAAGGAAAGGGGATTAAAGGAATATTGGTCCTAACATGGTGCTTTCTTTGTTTCTAAAGAATTATAAGTAGTTTTCTTCATCATTTGGTCAGTTTCTTCCTTCCTGATTTATTCATGGATAGGCACTAACCAAAGAATATAATTTTTTTCTAGAATAACAGAGTAAACTCTATGAAAAACTTCAACCAGCTTAATTCTTAGAAACCTTCTATGGATAGTTTAAAAATTCTATCTTACTCAATCCATATAATGCCCTGGTAGCATAGATTATATCGTCATTTTATTTGATAAAAAGAGTCTATAGATTGGCTCACAAAAGTTAAGAATGACCCATGATTCACCTCAGGCATATGAAGAGCTTAACTCAATGTTAGAACCACAAGTACTACTATGGACATTTAATAACAAGGTATTCTATGTCCTTTTATCAAACTCTGTTCACCTTCATTCAATATTTTGTGGCAAGACTATTTTCTTCTAATTCTAAATTTTCTTTCCACATATTCTCAGACCAGTTGTCCTTTCCTCTGTTTAGAATGCTTTATCGTCCTATAGGTAGTAAGTCTAAAATTTAGCCCCTCCATATAGGTGAACAATAAATATAGAAATCTTTGTTTATAATTCAATATCCTTTTTATATTTAAGTATTTTGCTTCCAAACTAACAGAAGATTAATCTAAAGTATTCTGAGGCTCCATGATGTGATAATACTTTTTCACAGACTCATATTTTATATAAGAATAAAGCATTTAGTCTGAGTCATGGTGACCATAATGATATTTGTACTTTGAAGAACATAGGTTATGGTGGGTATCACCCAGCAACAATCCAATGCACTGGATTCCATTACAACAGTTATTTCTAGCCAGTTATTAATTGGAACATAGTTACCAAAGCAAACCTGTTTGTGTGGACATGGGATTCTTTCCATGGCCAAGGATTAATTCCATCTCAACTTTGAAGACCCTTTCTTAGATTGCCCAGTACCTAGTGCCATTTCTAATTGTAGCCTTCTTTCCTTCTCTTTTCCACTTGGATTTATTGGAGTTGCATAACAATCTAATGGCAGTCATAATATTTGAAAGTAGGGTCCCTATTTTTTTCTTGTAGATATTTTCTTAGAATAAAGAAGTTTTCTTAGAAGTCAAGCAACATATGATTAAATGTTAGAAACTAAGATATGACTAACTCAACTGTGAAGACATTTTTTAAAATACATGCCAGGAAAGATTATTTTATTCAAAGTAGACATTATTACAGTATATTCCTTTCAGTTTTCAAAAGCTGTCCATATTGAAATCAATAAAACTTAAACGATTCAATTATTTTTAATGATATACATTGAGCAAGGTTTCCTGTATAAAAGGTATAATCATATATCTTTAATTTACTTTATTGTGTTCTTTGTAGGTTTCCTATTGTGTAGCATATTGAAAATCAGAAATGCGCTTGTTCCTTAAAGAACAATCAAAAGCCATGCAACACATTCAATGTTTGACACAGTTATAATGAAGAGACTTTAAAAATAAACAGATTTGAAATATTCTCTGACAGTGCCTATATTGAGGATACACAAATTACCCCTTCATATCCAGAACTTCTGAATGTGAAGTGTTTAAAAATGCATATTTGCAGATATAATAAAGTAATAGTTCCTTTGGCACCATCAGCTTCCATTATACAGGCAGACCTAGAGCCAATGATGACAATTTTGTAAGAAAATGAAAATAGACAGAGACACAGAGGAAGAGAGGAGGTAGCTACCCAGAAGTGGGGGCAAAGACTACGATTTTATAGATAGAAGTTACACAGGATTTGAGGAGAATAGCAAGACTTTCACCCAGAAAACTGGAAAAAGTAAGGCTACAGTACCATTTGCTGGAGAACATCTGGACTGCAGAACTGAGAGAGATCTATTAAGACAGAAAGTAGGGACCTAGCTTCAATTATGCGACTGCCTATAGATTACAAGTCTAACAAATGAGACTTGGTTATCAAAGCTGTGTCTTCTTGCCACCCATACCAAGTCAACATCCTGTTGCCATTGCCCTTCAGTCTGCTTAATTTAGGCTGGTTCACTGTAAGTTATCAGTAAAGGGTCTGCTAAGGCTCCCAGTATTCTAAAATGCTTTGGTAGTCCACAAAGCCAAACATTTATCTATTATTTTTAGGTCAGACTAGTACAAAACTACCTCCACCCACACATGAAATAAGAACTCCTTGCTGACTTTACTCAAAAGAGAAGAAATGATTGTGAAGCTATCCCCAAAGGAATAACAAAATATGCAGATTAGTATATGCTCATTGTGTAATACGTGTTTAAGAAAAACAGATATAATTAAAACAATTAAGTAATATCTGAAAATCAAGATAAGGCTATATTTTGCTTATGATTTGAAAGGCCATAATGATTATTTCCTAGTACTTCTGTTTGAGGTGTGGTTAAGTTGTAGTTTCCAAATTATTATATTGGGGAAAACACTAAACCGGAGGTCAGGAATTCGTTAAGATTTAAGAAATCCTTTCAAACTTAAAATCTTGGGGAAAAAAAAGTAGATTAGATTAGTCTTCCTTTCCTATCATAGTAAAAATAATTTCTAAGAATCTCTACCTCTAACTATCTTCAGCTGGAACATCAGTCTTCCAAATGATAGTTCTTTTGTGATTAATCTAGCCAGCTGCCTCTCTACATCCATGTTACTTTAAATTCAGCTTTTATAGTATTGAAAACACAAAGGGAAACGCCAGAGATACCTGCATTTTAGTAGTGTCTTGTTTTCATCTAAAGTATATGATGTTGGTACAGTATTTTCCACCCCTTTGGTATATGGCTTCTCTTTTTCATGTTATCTGTGTTATGGACATTACATAGACAGGCGGTACAGCACACCAGAGTTTGGAGACTATGCTTGTGATTGTAGCTTGCTGTTTGATTTGTGCCTCATGGAATGCTTACTGGTTATTTTCTCCAGATCACTAAATAGAAATCCAGAGCATAGAAAGGTCAATTTGTCTAGCAAGTGAATAATGGAGCTGGCAAGAGAGTATTCGTGGTAGAATAGGCTCTGATTTGGTTTTATTTATTTCTTTTCTCATTGTGGCCTTTAATAAAAGAACATCCTTGGCAGTCTGCATAAATATGTAGGTGCTAAGTTTATTCAAGATCATTACTGTATATATTTTCGATTTTAGTGATTTGATTAACACTTTAACTTATTGATTTAAGTTTTTGTCTAAGGCTTCAACACTGAAAATTTAAAACATGTTTTAGATTCATATATACTCTTGGATAGGTGAATAAAGAAAGTAGGTTAGGAGTAGTAATGCCAGATATGCAATTAAATATACTTTAAGAAGTAGAAATTAAACTTAAATTGAAAAAATATACAATTTGAACCAGGGTCTGAGAAATCTTATGTTAATCTTGAACTCAGTATGTAGCTGAGGAATACCTTGAACTTTGGTCCTTCTTCCTCCATCTCAGGTACTAAGATGCTGAGAATTTGCCACCATGCTTCATAGATATTCTACTGGGGTCAAATCCATACATTCCAGGCATGCTCTGTGCCACCTGACCTAAATCTCTAATCCAGTATTGCCCACTTGATACTCCCTGTGGTATAGAAATACATATGGCCATTAGATATAACAAGATTAGTTTAAAGCTGTAAACATAGTGAACTATACTAGCCATATAAATATGTTCTTGAAAATCTGTAGAAGTCAGGGAAAATATTCCATTTAATTGCTGTGCAACATTGGCCTAATTTTTTAACCTCTTAAGCCTTACTTTTCTTACCTCCAGAATAAGAGTAAGATTTCAATCTACTTAAAATTATTTTACAGAGCAGTTAATTAGCCAAGATATTGTATGGTCTATTAATATAGATGTGCTGTATTTTAAACCTTTATTTTTTTTCAGAGCTTTCCACTTAAGGTTATTGTTTTGATATTTTCTTTTTACAATGCTATGATACCATGAGGAATTTCTGGATGGCAGGCTTTATATAGAATTATTTCACTATGTTGCTCATCTATGTTAATGTGTCCCAAATACACATCATTGTATGAATTGCTGTATTAATGAAATGGAACCACTTTTAGCCCAAAATAATAATTTAGAAATTACTTCTTAGGAGGAGAAATCTTGTGTAAGCTAACACAACACAACACAAGAAAACAAAAATATCCAAAACCATTACTTCTTAGGAAAATTTTCTGTGGTTCCACTGGAATGGCTTTTGTCTTTTACATGTGTTTCATTCATGTGGTTTGTTAATGTAGATTTGGTGACTGGTATTGGCTTTCTTGTGGCCTACATGTGTTAAAAAGATTGGTTTGAGTCTAAGTAGAAAGAGAAAAGGCACATTCTGATGCTCAAAGGACTTCTGCTTTTCTAGTTTCACGTGGCCAGGCAAAGAACTGGAGCAAGAGTCTGGGTTTTGAGTGTATTCCAAATGTTCTTGAGATACCAAAGACTTGCTCATTTGCATGGCAGTTATTGGGAAGCAGGGCCTCTTGAGTGGTCTTCAGGTCACTGGGGCCCATACCCAAAAGTATGTAATCATGGACAGTCCCCCTGTGTCCTACAGTTTGGCTTGAAATGTGACCCATCATTATGATATCAGCTCTCTGTATGATGTGTTGCCTACATATAAGGATCAGAACATTGAAGCCAGCTTGGACTCCAAACTCTAGAGCAGTCAGTAGCAATATAACTTCCTTTTATACCATAGATAGCCTTTGTCAGGTATTCTGTTGCACTAAACTGATCCTCCCAGTAGGATGATTGATATGAGAGGAGCTGATACAGGACTGTAGATAAGGGTCAAGAGTCAATGCAGGGAGTTATACCAGTTCACCATACACACAATTTCTGAATTTTTATGATTGTGTAGAGATTGTTCTCCCCTCATGGAATATAATCTAACATAAGAAGGAATTTGATTTTAAGGATTTGAATGAATTTGATCCCTTATTTAGAATTAAACAATTCAAACAATTCAAAAGTGACTGCACATAATTTTAGTAGCAATAATTGTTGATAAATGCTAATTCCTATAGGCTCGCACTTATGGTGCTGATAATTGTGATGGTTATATATAACTTTAGGTAGTGTGGTTTATGCATTATTTTATTCTTACTACCACTCTATTTCCCCATTAAATCAAACTTGAAAGTTAAGTACCACAAAAAAAATTATCAACTGCAGTAGGGTCATAACTAGTTAGTGGTCATGTTTTTGTCTCTCAAATTCATTTAAACACCCTGAAGATACTATAGAAGGGGACATAAATTATCTGCAATCCTGTGTTCCATGGTACTTCCAAAACAAAATCTCATCACTTATCTTTCTTCCTAAATGAACTTTTTACATTTTAGCCCGTGAACCCAATGATTATTTTACCTCTTTCAAAAACTCTCTTTTATTTTAATTAGAGTCAAGATGTCCCTATAGAGTCTAACTGCCATTAAATTCACGATCCTGATGCCTAGGTCTCTAGGATGTGGGTTTATAGGTCTGACATACCAAGATTCTTGTTTTCTAAGTTATAGAACAAAGAAAACCTGTTGCTGAACTTTGTCACATAAATTGGGTGGAAAAACTTTTTTCCTTTTTATAACAAAGCCAGTGTAGTGTGGATTCTCCATGGTTGATTATAAGTCAATTTGGCTCTAACCTTTGGCATATTTCTTGCTTCATGTATTACTGCCTTTGGCTGGGTTCTCTATTGTTCTGAAGCATCAAAACTTGAGTTGCTAAATATTTTATTGGCTTGTCACTTTTGCTGTTGTAAAATCACCAAATCACAGACATATTAAAACCAGATTGTCAAATGAGTGACTATTCTATTTTGCTCAGAAATGAGTAAAATTTGACCTTCTTCTCCAATTTTATTTCAAATTCTGTTGGTTGATATTCTGAACTTTGTAAGATATTTTACACATTGCTTTAATAATCCCATTATATTTTATATAATTAATCTTAACTTACTATTCATTGAATAATTGATGAGATTTAGAATGGCATGTTACAGTTTCACTAGTAGACTGAAATAGTGTTTGAGTCAGAAGTCTTTGTTTTTCTTTTCTTTTTTCTTTTTATTCTTTAATCTATTTTACAGTCTAGTTGTTATTCCCCTCCAGTTCTACCCTCTGACTGTTCCACATTCCATACCTCTTCCTCAATCCCTGTCTCTAAGAGGATGTCCCCACCCTCACCCCCAACTCTACCAGACCTCCCCACTCTCTTGGGCCTCAAGTCTCTTGAGGGATAGGTGCATCTTCTCTCACTGAGTCAACACCCTGCAGTCCTCTGCTGTATATGTGTTGGGGTCCTGATATAAGTTAGTGTATGTTGCCTGGTTGGTGGCAAGATAGCTTCTCTGTAGAGTTCTGGCTATTCTTAAACTTACTCTGTAGACCAGGCTGTTGAGATTCACCTACCTTTGCTTCTAGAGTGCTGGGGTTAAAGATGTACTTGGACTGCCACTTAGAGCCTTCTTACAGGCAAGCAGGGGTTTAATGGCCTGTCCTTTCCAACAACTAATGTATTCTGGAAACCAATCAAAGTAAAACTATGACATTGTAGTTTAAGTGCCAGCAAGTGTGTTCCTTATTAAATATCTTCATTCAGTACTTTGTTGTTTATTTTTCTTTTCTATATTTTAACAAATATTTCTTTCTAGCCACTGTAACTATAAATTGGCAAAAATTAAAACTAAGGCTCATTTTCTACGTTTTTATCTAAGACTTTTCTTTCTGTCAAATTTGTTTGATTTTTACTTTTCTTTGTTAACAAATAACTAGCAATTTCATAATCATATAAAATGTGGAAAAGTACATGACTTTTGAATTCATATTTCCAGAGGCTAGAGAGATGACTCTGTAGTTAAGAGTACATATTGTTCTTCTAGAGGACCAGAATTTGGTTCCCAGCACCCATATCATCCACTTGTAATGCCAGTACCAGGGCATCCAGTGCCCTTTTGGGGCCTCAAGAACACCTGCAGTCACATGCATGTACAACCCCTATGCATATTTATATATAATAATACATAGATATAATTTAAAAAATAAATTTAAATAAAATATCACAATAAAATATAGTGAAATAAAACCAATTTTTCCTAATCTAGCTAGTGATAATAGAAAATAATTAGATTTATGAAGAGGAAAATGTTTTCATTCTAAATATTCATACAAAAACACACCCTGTTAGGTGTGCTTAATGGAAGGAATTTAAAACTGTAACTTTGCATTAAATGTTATCATGGTCTTTAATATATAGTGTTAATTTCTCTTCTTGGCTCTTTGTTATCTCTCTCTGTTGAATAGAATTTATCATTTTTTTTTAAAAAAACACACCTTCCACTATTTCAGTGTCTTCTATAACTATGACCATCTACATGGTATTTTCCTGTGTGTCTTAGGATTCAAATCCTAGTGGGTCCTGCTTTCTGAATGTTTATGAGTTTATTGAAAAAATTATTTGCAATAATAATTAAGAAATATATGATAGATATATTTCAAAGGAAGAATTCCTTCATCAATACCACCCCCAATTCTATATTTATTTACATAATCAAGATTATTTTGTCTATTAAATACAAGTCTCTATTTTAAACCTCATCTTGTTTAATTATATAAATTTATATTCTTCTGCAGCATTAAAAAGAGGCTCATTTGTACCTTAAAAATTCCTACTAACCAGTGGGACTTTGAATGTTTGTTTTATTATGGTTATATCAATAGGGAATGCATTGTAAATACTCAAAGTAGTGAGTGTTAGCTTGGGGTTAGGACTTTCCCAACCATCTTTCCAGGAATATGATCTATAAGAAGAACAAAAAAATTAGGAATTGATTTTGGACTGTAGAGGAATTTTAATAGAGCAATATGGCTGCTATGGTAAAGGATCGCATCCTAAGACCTTCTATGGCTCTGTGATCTGGCTGGAATGACACATCTTTATTCATTTTGGCTGAATACAGACATGCCCTTGGTACATTCATTTAATCCCATGTTTGAAAGTTACATCTAATTGAGTGGCAGACACAATGATACAATCATAGAAAGGTTTGACAGAATGAGTCAGAGATAGCATATGCTCATCTCTCAGGAGAACAGCACAGAAAGAGAGGCTAGTTGTAGCAGAGGATGGCCTTGTCCAGGAATCAGTGGGAGGAAAGGCCCTTGGTACTGTAAAGGCTCAATTCCCCAGTGTAGGGGAATGCCAGGGCAGGGAGGCAGAAGTGGGTAGGTGGATGGATGGGAGAGCACTCTCATAGAAGCAGGGGGAGGGGATGGGATAGGGGGTTTTACAGGGGAGTGGACAGAGAAAGGGATAATATTTGAAATGTAAATAAAGAAAATATCCAATAAAAAAGTTTATACATAAAAAAATAAAGAGCATTGCACAGGTAGTCAGGAAGGGAAGGCAGTTCAGTATCTGTAGTTCAGGTGAGTTCAGGCAGTGGAGTGGATGTCAGTTCAGAACACTTCAGTTGAGTACAGTTGAACTCATTTTAGTTCACTTCAGTGCAGTTCAGTTCCTGCAGTCAGGGGCATTTTTCCCAAGTAGAGCAGTTCAATGAGAATCCAAGAGAAACTTGAGTCAGTCAGCTTGGAAAGGAGTTTTGAGCCAGAACATCTGAGCTGAACCAGTCAGTCAGAGTTCAGAAAGAGCTATAATGGCTGAGCTTATATAGCAGTAAACCTCTGAGATGACAATTATATCAGGTGAATAGAAATTACATTTACATTGCACAGTGATGGAGAAATGCCCCATTAGTTACTAGCACTCCAATCACTAGGCATTACTGGTTTATCTTTTCCTACAATTTTCATGTATATTGGGGCATTTTTTCATTATATTTGAAGAAAATACCTCAAATATTAAATATTTTCACTGAAAATAGCCCTGGAGAACACAAATAATCTCTACATAAAGGATTTAGGGAAAACAGAATAAATGCATTTAAGGGACATTTTGAAAGGAAACAATGTATAGGACTGGTTTGTAACCACATGGCCTGACTGGACTGTTTCCTATTTTTAATAGCCTTCAAAGAGTTGATCTGTTATTATTAAAGTAAAGATGGCATAGTAAAACTTCATTTTTCTCATTAGGTCAATGATATTTTTTGAGAGTAATATGAATACATCTGAATTAGTATCAGAAATAAGTCTGTGTTTTTGTTCTTCTCAACACTACAACACAGATTCATGACTGCAAAAACAGTATTAGGAATTAATTTAGAAGCAGGAGATGCTCAGGTGCAACCCTAGAGATGGTAGATTCCAGTTCTCTTAGTTTTTTAACGATTCCCAGGGTTTGAACAGGGCTGGGATGCAAGAACATTATAGAACCACTGTTCGGATACCCTGAAAATGTCATCAGATGAAATACTAATAAATACTTCAGGAGATGGACCACAGGTCAAGAAAGAAGCCTCATGTTTGTTTGTGTGAGGCAGAACTGATGCCGGAAGAGCATCCAAACATGCCTAAGCTTTTCCTGCCCTTTGGCAAATTTTGCAAGTATACTGGGAAGTTTTGTCTCCAAATTTGCTTTTTCTGCTATGGTCTATCACTGAACCTCACTCTAACCAAAGTCTCCACCATGCAAATTAAAGAAAAATAAATAAAGAAACACCAGGGTGGTGAAGATCTCTATTTGAAAAACTACACCAAGAAAACATGACGTAGGATTCAAAGGGAAGGGCTGATTTATAGCCAAGGAAAACAAGCGATGTATGGTAAGCAGAAGCAATTAGAGAAGGGAGGAAGGAAAAATACCAGGGCCTCAGAAGGGCCTCAGAAGGGACTGCAGAAAATTATTGTATCTACTTGAACTGCATCCTCAGGAGCAGAGGCCCACTTTCCTCATTGACCAGTCTGAAATTGCTCATTAGTGAGACTCACTTATGATTAAAAATGTTTCAACAGTCAGGAAGTAATATTAATACTGGATGGACAATTTTAAAACAAGTCCTGGATACTTTAGGCTTTCCCCATCATTGACTTTTCTGAGCTCCTGCATAACATTGAAGTCAGGAGACTTAAGGTGTGCTGCGGTATGACTCTTCCATGTCAGGAAGGGAAGAGCGTTTTCTCCATTTCCATAAGTTGTTCCAAATTTGCTACCACTTAAATTAGCAGTGTCAGGGGAGAGGTCCTTGAGCTAGGTCTTGACTGTCCAAGAATGGCTGTATACTGGAGTGGATTCTGGCTCTTACAGTATAAAGCATCTGTGATTCATGGCTGGTTATACTTACAAGTCAGACATCCCTTGTTATTTCCAAGTCAAGATTTTATACACTGAATAAAAAAATAAAAAAAAAAATAGCAAATAGTGTGTTTTAGTTATAACTGCTGTTTAGCTCTGCATGGGTTTTTATTGATGGGATTAAAGTTAATTACATTGTTCATATCAAAGCAAATGAGCATATTTCTGGGTCAGGAAAATACTTAAGTGGCTAGAGATGAGACTTTGTTAAAATCCTGAAGTGGTAAAACTTGACTATCTTGCCCTGTGAAGACACTGCTGTTATTATGTGATTATTTTCCTTTACTAGAATAGCCGCATATGCATCTTCAAGTATATGTAGTAAAGACTGAGCATCTTCTTTTAAAGGTTTGGGGAGCCCAAGGTCTGTACAATGGTTAAATATTTTGAATATAATGCATTGAAATTCCTGCTTCAGCTAATGGGTGGCTCTCCAAATTATGGTCTCCAGTAAGTTGCAGCTCTTAAAAATTATATCATATTCTCATATAATTATCACTTTATATCCAAATATCTTAGTTCTAATTTATAGTGTGGTCATGGCTCACAGAGATGTCATAATTCATCAAATCCCTTTACCCTTACATCTCATCTCCACATCATCTCTAAAAAATTACAGTGTAATTTTTAAGATTGCCAAGTATGAGCTATCAAAATGAGACCTTGGTTGTAGCCCTCAGCAACTTCAACACATTTCAGAAAAACAATAACCTAATGTCTAAATAAACAGGATTAATTAATATCCTATAGTGTGTACAAACTTCATACAAGTCACAGCAGAGCCATTGAAACACAATATGTTTAATGTAAAATTGGTATCATATCTCAAATGATTTTCAAGAGCATGCAGTTAGGAACGGAATAATGGAAAATATGAGATAGAATTTCAAGGTTAGGAAAAGGTCTAATAAGAATAATTATGAATGAATTAGTGGAAATTCATTGTAATTGCAAACATGATGCAGGGAGGGTAACCTTGCTATTCATTTGAAGAGGTTGAGAACGAATATTTAAAATCCTACAGCAGAACATGTGGAAACCTAGGTTATCATTTATAATAGATTGTAGTCTTGATGTGTTTTCTAATATATTCTACACTCTCAGTATTAGTTGTTCCCATGTATATGATGCATACTTAAGACTTCAGCTTTGCCTGGTGGGAAAGAGGCCACAGTTTTAGAGAAGCAAAGACTTGTCCACCTGGTTTGATGTGGATACAATACAAGGTCATGGTTTTTCAGGTCTTATGTGATGATGCTGGGTCACTGTTTATGTTAGCTTCTCTAACGATGGTAATTCCTCCCTCCTTCCTTTCTTCCCTTCGAATTACTTATATCATATCACACTGAATTTCTGAATCTAATGTAAGCAAAAATTATAAGTGAAGCCACTAAGAAGCCTACTGATACATTGTTATTGTACTGCTCAGCACCTGTTTGTGGATTGTACACACATCAGTCTATGCATTTTAACTCTGTACCATCTAGGATCAATTGCTACTTGTGGATACATTGTTTTGTCCTGTTGAACCTCACACATCCTTCTTCCTTCCCTGTTGCTCCTGTTTCCTTGGCCAGAAAAGGAAAGGAATATGAATTGTACACCATAAGAAACTGGGTAAACAGGAGGAGATTTTTTTGGAAGCAAGTTAATATAGGTTTAAAAATTAATTTTCCAACTGAGGTCTGTACACATTCAGATCTTGATACTATAGAGACATAAACATACCAAGAAACATTTAAAGAGAGTTAAATGTTATATATGTGTTGACTGTTAAAATTTTTCTTTGTTGACCAACTGGACTGGTTGTGTCCATGTAGATAGTATTTTACCTGCAATGCCTTTTAAATCTCATTTTCTTCAATTCTTTATCCAATTTATATCATTTGCCCATATTCAGGAAGAAATGTATGCTAGAGCCTGTAATCCTAATTTCCGATATATGCTTTGGTGATTCCTTCATGGAAGAGTTCTTGGAGCTCAGAGGCTGAGGAAGAAGTGGTAGGTAGTGGTAAAATTTGAATGAGAGAACAAGAAAGAGCAAGTTAGCTTAAACCTCAATGGTGCAGCTCACTTTAAGTTTGCCTTTAACTTTCATAGCCGCCTTATGATCCACTAGTAATTTTACAAGTTCCTGGAAGATTCCACAACAGAGGAGGAAGCCTTGTTCCTTGCCAGAAATGCCTTGTTTAAATTAAACTCTTGGGAGTAAATTCCAAGAGGAAAACATGCTGAATTTGCTTAGCATCAAGTTTCCTTTTTCATTCATCAAAGTTTCCTTGGGAGCCCTTCTTGCTGATGAAGATGCTTTGGAAAGCAATTCTGGTGATGTTTTCAGGACCATGCTATTCTCTTGTTTTCAAGACAAGGAAAATGCTAATTTCATAGGAGTATCTCTCCCAGAGCCCTATCCTTTGCAAAGCCAGATATGCAATGATGTGGACACTGCACCTTATTGATCACTTGTGTGACATGCTCTTCTTCATATTCTTCTTATATGCATGAAACATATAAACATAATAAGAAACATAATAAGAGAGCTCGTCAAACTCAGGTGTTAGATTTAAGCTCTTGAGGAAAAGAAAGCAACACAAGTCTCTACATGTATCTCATTTTAACATGCAGGTGAGTTCAGCTAGGTGAATGCATTCCTAAGAATCTCTCCGCTGTCCAGGAGTATCTTTGTATAGTTATCAAGATCAGGAAAGGAGAGCCTAGCAATTGTAGAATCTGATATTACTTTTGGGGAACTGAGATGGGACTTCAAGGTTGGCCAATATGTCGATAAGTTGAAAACTGATTTGGGAGGAGATAAAGAAAGAGGATAAAGATTTGCCTTCTGTTGTGTAGTCTGACTCTTGTGTTGTTTGAATGTTTTTGTGTTGTTTTTTGAGAACAAGTCTTACTCTATAGCCCAGGTTGGCCTTGAACTTCTATTAATCTGCCCGTCTTTTCATTCATATCAAATATCACACCCAGACAATAAATAGCACTAAAGATTTCTTTGATGAATATAAGCAGTGATAATTTAAAGGAAATGGAAGCTTTATCATTTAAACAAAATAGTGTCAATGAACTATAAAATTAAACATATCCTCCCCCCCCTCCCGGTTTTTGTCTTATATGACATATAATTGAAGCTTACAGTTGCTGTTAAATAAAAACTCCCAGTAAAGTTAAAATACTTGATATTTGGGCATATTTTAGTACTAGGCATACATATTACACTTAAAGGTTTGTATTTGTATTTAAAATGTACACAATTTTTCCTGTGTTAAAACAAGTTATAGTATCAGCCACTTACCTGTGTATATCACTCCATGCATGAGACTTAAGAGTAGAAAACACTGGAAGCCAAAGAGTCTTAATGAATTCTATCCAGCAATCTTACAATGAATAAGTGCCTTGCCAGAAAACTTTGCCATTGGAACTTTAACCAACGTTTGTAAAAGAAATACAACTACAGCTTAAATCACAGCTTAAATATTGCCCCAGGCCTAGTGTCCTTGTTAAGAAAATATCACACTCCTTCTTTCATGAGAATGAGGGCTATGTACAATAGAAAAGGCATTGTTCTATAAAGAACTGTAGAAACGAACTTTTCTAGTGTGAGTGATTTCAATCATTTTTAATTGTCTTCTGGAAAATAATATATTCTCTAAAGAGCAGTTTTAACATGTCCTAGAAAACAGGGCAATTGCCTTTATGAGACTGGAGACCATCCCATTCCATTAGAGTTGTGAAACTTCCCAATTTTGTTTGCTCAAAGATTATTTTGTTTTGCTTTTTGTTTGCTTATTGTCACAGAGGCAGGAAGGGGGACTGTGTCTTCACAGGGATTGGATATGTGTTTTCTTACATCTTTTACTTTCAATGTTCTCCTAGACAAGTTATCACATCTCTTCAGACAGTACGGTTAATCAGTGCATGAATCCAGGGTGGGATCTATATGACTCCATCAGAAAAATATTAAGAGGGGAGAAAATAACATCTTATGCCCCATATTTAGCATGGTAGTTCAACCTGTTTACTTAGGAAAAGATACATATTCAGCAAAATTCAGAAATATCCTTGAGGCTTTTTAAAAAATTTTACTTAAAGGAAATAAGATATGCTGAAGTTAAAGCAAGTTTAATTCATAAAAACTTAATATTAAAGCCTAGCCCAATTGCTTCTTTCTGCAATTCTATGCTAATATGTAATGTATTATAATTTCACAACTGATACATGTCCCAACCATTGATCAGAGTTTTCATCTCAGTCCACTTCAGCAAATCTAATGCACTTGACCACACTTTATTTGGTGTGTCAATTAACCTCTACTTTCCTTAAATAAATCAACAATATATCTATTATAAAGAAAGCATCAGTGGGATTTGAATTGATTGATTCAAGCTTCCGGTTGCTGTTGAAAAAGGGGTCAGTGAGAGTTATTGGCTGTATAAATATTTCTGGTAATTATTATATCACTCGGAATGTTCGTAAGATTTTTGGTATTCATTTTGCTCAATCTTTTTTTTATGTATAAAGTTAGCAATAAAGTAACTATGATATAAATATCCAAATATCCCACCCAGACAACAAATAGCAGCAAATATTTCTTCATGATGTTTATAAACATTAACAATTTAAAGGAAATGAAAGCTTTAATTATTTAATCAAAATAGTAATAATAAAATATATAATTACAAATATCCCCCAATTTTTCCTTATATGATAAGTTATTTATTGTACATTTCAGATGCTATTAAATAAAATCTCCGAGTAAATTTAAAGTATTTGATATTTAGACTTTTTTATAGCCATAGACATGTACATTACATTAAAAGTTTATATTTGTATTTCAATTGTACATAATTCTCTCTACATTGAAATTAGTTATACTATATGCCACATTAGTAGATTATCTGTTTTGTATTAGCCTATTTTGATGAGTATAGTAGTTTAAAATAAACAAATTGACAATGAGAGAGTATCAGAAAGATTCCTTTATAAAATAATGGAGATTCTCTTGTACATCTCAAGAACAAACTGTTTTAGCATTGTTCAAGTTATGTTTTTCAACTTTCACAACTATGTATTTGTGTTTGTTTGTATATGTATGTACATATAAACATACCCAACATATATATTATATATATATATACACATCTGTGTGTATATATATATATATATATATATATACTTCTTTCAAATATAATTCTTCAAAGTTACTAGTTTCCCCAATTAATGTGATTTCTACATATAAATCTTCTGTGTTATTGGAGCACTGGAATTTATCAGTCAATTTATTCAAGTGATTTTGTTTGAATAAAGTAGTCGACCCAGCTCCATCTGTGTATGTTTTTGATTTGGCAGGAGGAAGGCACATCTCCCTGAGACTATCCATATACAATGTGGTTCCAAACCGTAGTACATTTGCTTTTCATTACTGTGTATAGCTAAGGGGTCTTCTGAATTTGGTAGGTTTTATTTGATCAATTAACTAGATCAGTAGCAGTGTACATATTGCTAGAGTGCATGTAGATAGTTTCCAGTTCTACCAGGCATGTGTTCATTTGCAGAAATCAGTTAAGCACTTTATTATTGTGTCTTTTGTCCTTGTTTGTTGTGGGTAGCCCTGGTCTTCTATTTTGATGCTAATTCTCCTCTCCTGGAAAGCACTGTAGAAGAGGAGTGAATCATGTATACAGGTGCCTTGTGAACCTCCCCACCTCATCCTCCTCCATTGTCCTCTTCTCCAGTCTCCTCCCCAGTTTCTTTCCTCTCCTTGTCCCCTAAACTTTTCAGCTCTACATTCCAGGAGAGGAGAATTAGCATCAAAATACAAGACCAGGGCTATCCACAACAACTGTTGATTATATTTTAGCCAGTCAGTGAAACTTACCCTTGCTTCAAAAGTATAATTTAGGCATATCTTGGATTCCATTGTCTTCAAATATAACATGAGATCAGGGTTAGTGAACCATTTCCTCTCAGTTATCTGATTTTTGTGTCAGCTTCAGCTGCTGCCTGGTTGGGGAGAAGTTTGAAAGAGGTGGGACATAATTTTTATCTCACACTGAATTATTTCATTAGAAAAATTGGATATGATTATCCTATTCAAATTAGTATTGGGATTCTATGCTGAGTCAAACATAATTTGTCCCTTATGGAACATTCTAAATATGGTCTTTCACCTACTGTGCCATTTCTTCTAAAGTAGATAGTTTGCAGTTTGTCATGAAATTCTATCCTTTAAAATACCCATTGGCATTAAGGTATAGTCCAGTGAGAGTCTCTCTTCCTTGAAAGGCTGACGTTATGTGACAGTAGCACCTGCCACATTTCCTGCTACCTATGATAGGCAGAAGCTGAGTAGAAGTATATCTCATTGGACTTTTCATGCTTCTGCATTTGTGTTCAGTTTTTGAAAGCTAATGATCCTAGTTATATTACGCCCCTTGACCTCCACTTGATAATTCAGTGCTTCTCAACCTGTGGGTCATGACTTTTATTTTTGGGGGGCTGTCAAACAACCCTTTCACAAAGGTTGTCTAAGCCTATCAGAAAATCCAGATATTTGCATTACAATTCATATCAGTAGGGAAATTATAGTTGTATAGTGTCATGGAAAATACTTTTATAGATAGAGGTCACCACCCCATGAGGAACTGTGTTAAAGTGTTGCAGCATTAGGAAAGTTGAGAACCTTTGCTTTAACTCAAGCGACTAATTCTTCTTGTGATATGATACTGGCATCTAGGAAACATGGACTTCATGTACTGTTCTATAAATGTATATGTTTTATCTCTCGACTTTCCCACTCCAAGCCTTATGTAGCACATTTTGTTTTTATTTCACAAAATAAATGTCTGCCTACCTCCAAATTCTTAGATCCCCTAAGTAATTAAATCAGTATCTGGTTGTGGGAGGTTCATCTTAAGAACAGATTTCCTCAGCTATCAAATGATAAATCTAGTAAACTATACATCGTAAATTCCATAAAGAAAATTGATTTATTTATTTAAATATGATTATCAGACATGTTTATTACCATTATAGCTATTACTCTGGAGGATAAGAGTTTGAGCAAGCCTTCCATGCAGATGATAGGTTGTTGAACTGAACTGGAGACAACTTATCTTAACCTTTGCAGTGTGCCATCTGAGTACATATGACTTTAGTTCATTAAATTTTTGAGTTTTGGGTATTTGAAGAGAAGATCTTATGTAGCAGAAACTACCCTTTCAATTATGTGTAGCTGAGACCTTTCATGTGATAAGGCTACATGAATGTGCCAATACAACTGGATCCAAGTGACTTTTCCTCTCTTGTTCTCAGAGTAATGGCATTCTTTAGACTGGAATGATATGACAGATCCAGACATATTCTAGATTTTCTAAAAGTTAATTTAGAAGGTGTACGTTGTGGGATAGAGTCAGCTAACAGTGACTATACTTTTCAACTCCACATTTTAGTCACAATGAAATATGATTGCCAGGTATGGCAAAGGCCCTTTATAGCAAAAAGCTAATGGATATCTTTTTAAAAATATACAAACTTTTACTTTCCATTTTGATTATTCTCAGAGTGTCAGGGTGTTCTATTTCAAAATATTTTTCCAAGATGCTACTTAAATAATTGTTTATTGATAAATATGTTAATTACAAAGGCTTAATGTAGACATTACATAGCTCTGTGAAGCCACATAAAGCCATTCCTATTGTTCCTATAGTTTACTCTAGGTCAAGAGAAGCAGAATAGTTACAGAAGAATCTTTGTTGGGAAAACAAATCTCTTATCTTGAATGCTTTGTGCTCAACAGGAATTGGGAGTCAATTAAAAACTATAAAAGAAGACTGAGAACCACAAACCAAAGTCCCTGTGTTTTAATCTTGCCCGACTTCACGTGTACCTTTATTTCCTTTCAACTTTTATATATTTGTGCATCTCTTTTCGTATTTCAAAGGCAAGCTCATTGGCTCAGAATCTGCCTTTCCACTGGATTTCCCCCACCATTTGTAATTAAAGTCTTGCCAGCTTTTCTACTAAATTATTTTTTAAATAGTTCTATACAACACTGAATCATTGGGTGGTCTAAATTATCTTCCAAGGTACCAATATTACTTTTGCTCCAAAAATTGTATATAGTTTGAGTGATATTCCTAGAATAATTTTTCCCACAAGCATCTTTATTTTAGTTGGGCCATCTTGCTTTCAATGCGAGGATTTTAGAAGATACATTTCTTTCCATATCACTTTAAAACCATCATGGGAACATGAACAACCTTTAGTTCAGTAATGTATTGGTTTCCAGAATTTACAGTGTTGACTATTTTGTAAATTATGAAGTACTATATCATAGAGTTTATTTCATGACTATATCACAACTAGTGAGGGTTTGATTTTCATTATCCCGTTTTACAAAGCCCACTGAACTGATTTATCTTATAAAAATTGTTTAAGAATTCTGATTTTTGTTCATATTTATTCTATCCTGCATCACCAAGAATGAACGTGTTTTATTTTACCTACCGAGTTTTTCAAATATAGATTATTTCTTCCTTAAAAATAATAATTAATGATGCTAGAAAGATTAGCAAAAATATCAATTAGTAGAAAGTCAATGAATTGTCTAATTGTATAACAAGATTGTATATTATACTAAGCCTTCAATTAAGAATACAATTTATTTACTTTAGAGCATCATTTAGTGTAATCCTAACACAAGCATGATTATGCTACTTAACAACATTCAAGAATGTATTTGTATTAAACATTTGATTATTTCCCTTCAATCCTGGTTTCTATATATGTTCCAAATAAGACACCAAAAATTCAAATATTTGAAGCTAGGATCCACATATAAGAGACAGCATGGGTTGCTTTTCTCCCTGTTTTACCTCAGAGTTAATTTTTCATCTTCTGCTTACTTGCCTGAATTTCAGAATTTCATTTGTTTACAGATAAAGTTTATATATATGTATATATATGTATATATGTATATGTATATATGTATACATATATGTACGTATACCACATTTCCCTACCAATTCATCAGTTGATAGACATGTAGACTCATTCTATTTTTTGCCATTGTAAAAGATTACACAAATGAAGGATGTTATTCAAAACTCATAAAGAAGTGTAGTACTTTGTATATTAATCAAAACACAATTTAAACAGTCTAGTTTTAAGGGAGATACCCTTCACTGCTACATAATGCTGCTCCTAGAAGCAGCAGGTCCCTAGATAAAAACTCAATGCCACATTCGGGGAACCTCTATATGCATTGTTGGTTAGGGAGGCCCCAGAGACTCCAAAACAAAACAGGTGTAGTTGCCTATCAGAACTGGATCCTACTGCTGAGAAAACATTTAACATCTTGGTTCCACACAAAGAAAAATGAAACAAACTAAACTAGAAGCGTCCTCCATACTGGCTAACTTTCTTAGTTTCTTGTTATGTAGTATGCTAGGAGAAAAGGAGCATCAGAGGACTTGCTTAGGTGTTGGCTGTAGTCTACAAATACAATACTCACTTCTCAGGCAAGCTATGTCTACCAGTACAATAGTTGCATAAGTGTTGTGGAGATAACCAACTACTCTCTGATTGAATTCAAGGTCTTAAACCAGAAGAAATTCATGCCTGGTAGGTAACTTCAGTTAAAAAAAAAATCAAGGCTGGAGTGCTCATAAGATATATCCATATAGATAAATGATACTCTCTGTCTTAGCCAAAAATCTTTCTCTTTGCAATAAATAGTAGTGAATGCAGAAACTTGTCTAACAAAATACTAAGAATAAGAGGTAGATGAAGTACCATGCCTAAGCAAGACAT
Source organism: Montemys delectorum (assembly GCA_019843815.1). Classification (NCBI taxonomy): domain Eukaryota; kingdom Metazoa; phylum Chordata; class Mammalia; order Rodentia; family Muridae; genus Montemys; species Montemys delectorum. The sequence continues at coordinate 22,792 of JADRCD010234272.1, forward strand.
TCATACCATTGTTCAAAGGCCATGGGGACAGTGTGAAAGAAGATAAAGGGAATATAAGAGCAGAGAGTGAGTGAGAGAGAGAGAGAGAGACAGACAGATACAGAGATAGAGACAGAGAGACAGGGAGATAGAGAAAGAGAGAGAGACACAGTTGCAAGATGCTATCTTTTAGGCACAATACAGACATTGCTAACATGAACTCATAGCAGCTGTGGTTGCCTGAACTGAGTTTGTACATGATGGATGCCTCAAAGGTTAGACATGGATTAGGAACAGACTAAGGAAGCCTTATCTCTTACTGTTAAACTCTTGGCTATTGAAAGATTCTAGGAGAGAAAAAGTTATTGCCTTCAGTACCTGTTGGTGAGTACCATAGTCCCTGATAAAACTCAATAGAAAGAAGAAAAACAAAGAAGCACAAATACCTAGAAATACATGAATGTGGTAAGTTGTAGGGAAAGGGAGAGGTTTGATGGTGGTGAGAGGAAAAAGAAGCTAGGGGGTGGTGATGTGTGACCAAACAGAATGTATAATATGCACATATGAAATTATCTGTAAATTTAATTGCACAAAAGGAATTGTTCAGTAGAAACATGACAGTTGCGAAACAAAGTTCATCTTATTCGTAGAAACTTCTAGTAAAATCCCAATACTGTAATGCACACACACTGCTCTACTAATGGAAAATTTCCTATGTACATATTGTATTCTGGACAAAGATACATGCTTAAGTAGCACTCCCCCTTGCTTATATTTAGCCAAAATGGAATCTGATATGATTGCAATAGAGAGATTACAAATAAGACCAGCAGTGTTGAGTAGAGATTTAGAAACTTTTTTTAAAAATGTAAAACTTTAGGTAAAGCTTGAGAGGCTATTGTTTAAATCACTTCTCACTTGAATGGTGCAGAAACATCTACTCTCTGTCTTCATGGCATTCAGTTTCATGCTTCAGTGTATCTCAATCAAAATTCTTTTTGTTATTAGGGAAATTGTGGTTCCTGTTTTGACTTCTTAGCCTCACCAATAAAAGCAGATGCAGAAGGAAGTTCAAAGACTTTTTCTTTTTTTAATGTGTGAAGGTGAAACCATCAGACACTCAAGCTGAAAATTCAAACAGCCCCAAGAAAGAGAGGAGATGGAGAAAAAAGTTGTGAATTGTAAGATAGGCATAGAGGTCAGTAAGAGTGAGATTCCAAAGTGTTTAGGACAGGCATGCTTAGTTAAGGAGTTGAGGATGATCTGAGTTCTAAAGGCTCCTGATTCTAGACTCTTGTCCCAGAGCAAAGGATTGTATCAGAGATACATTATTAGATACAGAAATAGAGATGGCTTATTAAGAAAGAATCTCAAGATAAGAGTAGTCTAATGAGCTGAAGAAAGATCCCCTTAGAGGACATATAAAGATGCTGACCTCTCCAATTTGAACTTGATTTTGTCCCACATGCCCCAGTTAAGGAAGGTTATTGAGTTTTCTGCAAAATAACTTCTTTTATTTACTCTTGATATTTTTGCTGCTAGTCTCTATGCTGCTACATTTTTACAAAGTATTGACAGTAAGTGTGTTCATTCCATGTGATTCCAGAGGTTACTTGCACTAAAGCCCGATGTGCTTAGCCCCATAACTGTTGTGTGGGACATTGCTGTTCTGGGAATGGGAATACCATCATTACATTTAGAAATCACCATGCATCTAATGCCTGGCTTCCTGTGTTTACTGCAGTTTGTAACATAAGCAGGCAAGGTCTGCTGAAGGTTTCAGCTGCTTTAGCTGGCTGTCCTGTTACTCCAGTTTAGCCTGATTTCATGGGATGAAACAGAGTGAACACCGTAGCTCCTGGCTGTCAAGAGTGAAAAATAGCTGGAAATTAGACAAACAGCTTCATTGCTGAAATTGTTTCCGGGCTAAAAGTTCTTCCAACAGCTGTTTGTTTTGGACAGTGACCTGCTTTTTTTTTTTTTTTTTTTTCTTTAGAAAGAGAATGCAGGCTGGTTATTTCTGAAGTCAGGAAGAACTCTTAGCCATCCACTATTGTGGTCTTTTGGCTTCTTTGACAGCTAGGCTAAAACTGGACTGAAGGGATTTTCCTTTGTTTCCTCCTCCCCCTACCCTGACCTTTCTCCTTTCAAAGATCACATTCAGGCTGCGGCTGGTGTAGTGAGAAGAAAACAAAGCGAGGAGCTCTATAATCCCACGGAAATGGCTTTGTAGAATTTATTTTGCAGACACTAACTTGCTGAACAGGAGAGAGAGAAGGAGAGAGAGAGAGAGAGAGAGAGAGAGAGAGAGAGAGAGAGAGAGAGAGAGAGAATGAATCTGAACTAGCAAGACAGTTTCTCAGATGAGAAAAAAAAATTGTCTCTTACTGAAAGTTAGTTTGAAAGTTATTGTCTGTCTTTCTTTTCTTTCTCTCTCATTTTCTCTTTCTTTCTTTCTTTCTTTCTTTCTTTCTTTCTTTCTTTCTTTCTTTCTTTCTCTCTATCTCTCTTTCTCTCTTTCTCTCTTTCTCTTTCTTTTACATCCAGATGACTGCTAGTTTTGCTTAAAGTAGTTCTTTTTTTTCCTTCTGGAAATACTAAAGCTGGAGTCGACCAGACTGAGGTTAGGAGCATTTTCTTTGGCAAGAAAAAGATACTTTTATAGAAGCCATGCCTGTCCTTGGGGTTGCCTCAAAACTGAGGCAGCCAGCTGTTGGGTCAAAGCCTGTTCACACTGCTCTTCCGATACCGAATCTTGGCATCCGTGTATCACAGAGCTGTTCTTCAAGACCTTTGGAATTTGCTACACCGGAGTGCTCAATGCTTTCTTGCCAGCTCACATTAAAATCAACCTGTGAGTTTGGAGAGAAGAAAGCCCTGCAGGGAACAGCCAAGGAGATCGAAGACAGCAAGGTTAGTAGCTAAAGGTTACTGTAGACTTAAAAAAAAAAAAAAAAAAAAAAAGAGAAAGAAACACAAAGAGAAACTTCTTGTCAGTTACACCATGAACTTTGGGAGATGGTGACTCTTAGAGGAACTCTGGTATAAGTAGGGGGCAGAATTATGTGAGACTAAGCATTGAACGTGCACACTGTATTTTAATGTATAGTTGCAAAAGTCATGAACAAAATTCTGAGTATCTGTATAGGACAGCCAGTATTCTGAATATCTGTATAGGATAGCCAGTATTCTTATTAATATAGTTACTCTTAGGTACTGCTCTGTTAGTGACACTCACAGGTATAAGAAAACAGGAGCCCACGCCTATATAAATTACCTGTAAAAGGAAATCTCTGTCAAATCCCTTGTGTATGGCCTCTCTTTTCTCCAAATGTCATCTGCAGGGATTGAATGTATGAGTGCTAGCTGCTTATTTTATTGGAATGGGAAGAAAACAATGTAGTATTGTCTCTCTTACTCCACATTTGCCAGGATTTCTGTTTACAAATTGAAACACTGCTGTTTTTCTTATTGTTGACATGTTTTTTTTTAACTATTTACTTTCTGGTATTTTGTGAGATCTCGAGTGGTGATCCTTCCTCAAACCTTTGCCCCAGAGGCAGAGTACTCACATGGCCCTGCAGGTAAAGCTCTTTCCTGGTGATCCACCTAAAGTAGTGTTTCTCGACCTGTGTGGGTGACCCCTTTGAGGATTGATTTTATGGTTGTAGGTCACTAGAGCATGAGACACTGTCTTAAAGGGTCACAGGTTTAGGAAGGTTGAGAATCACTGCTCTAAACCTTCATAAGCATCACCTGCAGTTAGCATCAAACGCAGCATCCAGCTTTGTTAAAGCCTCCCATGTTCATACCATCTCATCTCTGACTGAGATAATGGCATATATTTTTTGCCTATATACAAAGATATGGTAAAAAAGTAATTGAGTGTGCTTTATATTGACAAATGAAGACTATAATTGCAAAAGAAAGCTAGTCATTTTATCTAGCATATCTATTTGAATTATCTTCTTCTGTTTAGGTTTTTAAACTTGGCCCAGATGTACCTTTATAAAATATTTGGATAGCACCTACTTTACTTTATTGTGATTCTTTTTTTTTTTTTTTCGGTCTGTAGAAATAGCTACAGAGTCTATCTTTGTCATTCTATATTTAATTATATACATGATATATAATATTAGTATTGCAGCTAGTGAAAATGTAAACTAGATAAGATAGATGTTAGATAGATGATAGACAGATAACTAGATAAATATAGATCAATGATAGATAAATAACTAGATATAGATAGGTAGGTAGATAGATAGATAGATAGATAGATAGATGTTATATAAGTGCATAGATAGGTAGAATTTTCCCTGTGGAACACAATTATTGTGTTGTATGTATGCTCAAACTTCTACTTTGCTAAATGGCCTTAATTTAAGACTTGACTACTTTTTTTTTAATAGAATTTCAATAAATCACTGTGGTCAGTAAATCTTAATCAAGCATTTGATCTTTCTTTCTTTCTTTTCTTGTTTTGTTTTGTTTTGTGTATATTGGTGTTCTGCCTCCATGTATGTCTGAGGGTGTCAGATCCTCTGGAACTGGGGTTACAGAGTTGTGAACTGCCATGTTGGTGCTGGAACTTGATCCCAGATCCCTTCAAAGAGGAGCCAGTGCTCCTAACTACTGAGCCATCTCTCCAATCCCAGCATCTGGTATTTCAATTGAACTCTATGATATGAAGAATTATAGGAGTAATTATGCTTGTGGGAATAATTTTACCATGTCTCTTATCAGATTTAAGACTGAAATTTCAAACAAACATGGAGAATGCTTCAGCAGCATATTAAAGTATTTCCATGTGTTATAAAGAAATATATTTAAAATATTTTGAATTAAAAAGCAAGGGAAAATAGCAGAAATGATCAAGGCAGGTATACTAAGCAGAGTTAGACTTGGTTGAATACAGCGGGAAATTAAATGTCATATTATAATTGGAAAACAGAAAAGACTATTTCTCAGTCAGGTGGTGAAATCTGAAGATATATATAGTGAAGTTAAGACCATGTCAGAGAGCTGGGACCTTTCCATTTTGCCCATCCCATTCCATTAGTGGCTCTGAACTTTCTGCCTTAAGTGGATTATGTAGTTCCATTCTAGGAAAAAGACAAACCCCATTTCATAAAGGCTTTATGACATCCCATTGGCTTTCTTAGAGTTCTAAAACCTTATCTAGCTGTGGAAGAAATTGCAAAATGCAACGTTTCTTTTAAACAACTATGTGCCCAACTAAAAATTACGGGTTCCATTTCTATGAGAAGCAAACCCTGGATAGCCACCACAATAAATGGCTCTCATTAAAAAAAAATTATGTAGAATATGCAGCCACTCGTTGCACCAAAGAGTTTTGTAATCTGGCTTGAGAGAACAATCCTCTTACCATGTCAGAAATGTCCTCAGTCCTGAACTCTCTGTCATTATTTTGTTTTGCATTAAAATAGATGCTGCTGATCAAGTCATCTAGTTTTGAACTCTGATGCCTTTGTCTGATAATTCACTTTACTCTTTTATATCCCATGTCTTGCAAGATGTTAGAGATTTTACTTCACTTTTTATTTTGAATTTGTCCCTGTCTACATATACTTACCCTTGTGTATTTATTTTCTGTTGTTTATTATAATTATTTTAAATTCTTTCCCTCCCATGTCTCTTCACCATCACTCATTGAACACATCTTCCATTTAGCTTAATCAGACATTCAAAAGCGTCTTTCCCCTGCCTTATAATTTCTTTATTTTGGACTGCTAGTCTTCCTCCCATTCCTGTTTGTAAATCCATCCTGCTTTCCTTTCATGGATGTCTTCTTCCTATGTGTCTAGCACGATTAAAACTACTTAGTTCTCCTATCTTTAAACAAATCACATTATTTTTTTTTAAAAAAATAAATGCTTGGTTTTAGGTTCTGAAATTAATATAATTACATTATTTTCCCTCTTTCTTTTCCTTGCTCCAATCCCTCATGGGATACACCACATGCCCTCTTTCAAGCTCATGGCCTCTCTTTCCTTAATTATTAAATTTCATTTCTGCTTCATATTTTGAAAAAAGAATTATATATATACACATATATATACATATGTATATATATGTGTATATAT
>JADRCD010234273.1:0-20303 GCA_019843815.1 Montemys delectorum
TGTGTACATTCTTTGATGTTCATCTTTAGTGGTTTTATAGTTCTTAGTGTATGGCTCTTTTATGTCCTTGCTTAAATGTATTCTGAAGTGTTTGTTGACACTATTGTAAATGGCACTGGTTTTAATTTCTTTTTCTTGGATAGCTCATTTCTCATATACAAAGACACTACTGATCTTTGCATGTGTATTCCCCATGCTACAATTAACTGAATTCGTTTATTAGTTCTAACATATTGTTTTTACAGTATGTAGGGGGGTTTGGCTATAGGGCCATACCATCTGCAAACAGACACTTTTGCTTCTTCCTAATTTAGGTAGCTTTCATTTCATTTTCTTCCCTGAATGCTCTGATTGGTTACTCCAGAACTGAGTACAAACAAAAGGCCATCCTGACCTTGCCTCTGATCTCACTAGAAAATTTTTTACTATAAAGCACAATACTAGCTCTGAGCTTGTCACTCACAACTGTTACCATGGTGGTGCACATTCCTTCTTCACAGGATTTGCTACAAGTTTTCAATCATTGTGCTGGATAGTTTTATGTTCGCTTTATACAAGCTATAGTCATCTGAGAGAAGGAAGCCCCAGCTGAGGAAGTGCCTCCATAAGATTGGGCTGTAAGCTCACTAATTAATCTATGCAGTACTTCGTTAATTAGTGATTGATGTGAGAAGGTCTAGATCATTGTGGGTCATGCCACCCTGGGCTAGTGGTCCTTGTTTCTTTAAGAAAGCAAGGCTAAGCAAGCCATGGGGATCAAGCTGGTAATCAATACCCCTCCATGGGCTCTGTATCAGCTCCTGCCTCCAGGTTCCTGCCTTGTGTGAGTTCTTGTCCTGACTTTCTTCAGTGATGGATTGTGGTTATGGAAGCATAAGCCAAAAAAACTATTTCCTCTTCAAGTTGCTTTTGGTCACAGTGTTGCATCATAGCCATAGGCACATAAGACACATATATTGAAGTGTGTTTGCACAACATGATCATGTTATATGATCTTCCACATTTGCATTCATGTTTGATTTGCTAATGATTTGATGATACGTTGTTGAGGATATTTGCTCTTCAGGGATATTGAAGTTCTTCTTCGGCTTTGACAGTGTCTGTATGGTGGTCTTTGCAGAGGGTTGGGGGGATTACCCAGTAACATAGTTCCGGTATCACAGTGATGTTGGCTTTATAAAAGTGAGTTTGAAGATGCTTAAAATTGGAAGAGTTCAAGGAAATTTGCCATTAATTCTTCAGTTTTTTGGCAGGGCTCACCAGAGAAGACCTCAAGTCTTAGGTTTTGTGGTGTTGACAAGTGCTTGATTACTGACTCAGTCTCTACCAATGTTTAGTCTCTTCCAACTTCCTGTTTCTTGTGATTTGGTCTTAGCCGTATGTTTCTATGGACTTATCAATTCTTCTTCATCTAATCTGTTGACATCCACTTGTTCACAGCAGTCTGTTATTATCTTTTACATGTCTGTGGCATTAGTTACAGTGTTCCATCTTCCATTTCTAATTATGAGTCTGTTCTGTGTTTCCTTAGGTCAGATAAGAGTTTATCAGTTTTGTCTATCTTTGAAAAAACTGAGCCTACACCTATTCCATTTTAGTGCCTCTTGTAGACACATTGGCTAGATTTCTTGTCTCCATATTAGTTCATTCTTCTTCATTACCCATCTCCAGGACAACCTGCTAAGTGAGGAATGGTCCCTTCATCTCAAGGAAATAAATAATAAAATATATGATCATCACCAAGTGACAAAATCTGGAAAATGTATATGTCATGTGTTAAAACACAGACAAGGAATCTCAGTGTAGGAAGGCTTCCAAGAAAGATACATTCTGCTCTTCTTGAAGTAGAAGGTCTACTTAAGGTCTGAGCCTAGGGCTGGGGAAATGGCTCAGTGATCAAATGCTTTTCATACAAGCATAAGTATCTGAGTTCACATACCCAAAACTCACATGAATGCTCTTGTTTATAATCCTAGATAGAGGACAAACAGGAGGATCTCAGAACCTCACAGGCCAGCTAGCCTGCCATAGGCAATGAAACAAAAAGATCCTGTCTCAAACAAGATGGAAGCTCAGCATGTCTTCTGACCTTCATTCATACACAGTACAGCATGCATATGCCTGTATACACATGCCTGCACTTATATATCTAGATGCACACACATCTACACATCTATATATCCACACATATCATACAGGAGACAATGACTAGTGACAAGTGCAGACCCAGGGAAGCAAAACAGAAAGTCTGTTATATAGTTAGGAGTACTGGCATGTACTCGAGAGTAAGTGGAGTATAATTAAGGCAGAGGTACCTGATAAGGGATGAGGCTAAAGTGTAAGACAAATCATAAATAGCTTTGTGTCTATGTATGTGATAGAGGGGAGAGCTTGAGTTCCTATATCTCTAATATGATCTTAGGTGACTGGCCCTGCTGGTACTTAAACGAGACTTTGAATAGCAAAAGGATTGACTTTCTTTTAGCACAATGAGGACACTCTGACCTCAGATCTCAGAGATCTCATTCACCCAATATATGGTTTTAGTCAAAAGCTCTTGCCTTGTGGGGGCCTTAGCTACCTCATTCATAAAATGGTTGCTGAATTCCAAGCATTCTTCCTACACTTTTTTTTTTAAAGAAATACAAATCACTAAAGATGAGGTTCTGTAGACTTCTCACTTAGAAAGAAGCTCTTCAGGTCCAAAACAAGCCTCACAAGATGGTTTAGCAGGAAAAGGTGCTTGCTGCCAAGCCTGATAACCTGAATTCAAAGAGAGAACCGAATTCCCAAAGTTGGCCTCTGACTTCCACATCTACACCATGGCACAACATACACACATAGATAGATGGATGGATAGATAGATAGATAGATAGATAGATAGATAGATAGATAGATAGACAGATAGATCAAAAGCCAGACAGACAAAAGCCTAAACACAGATGTCTAATGAAAATACAGAGGGACACATAAGACATGTTTTTAACAAAAGTGACTTCCAGATTACCCATTTTCTATCCCAGCAGGAAAAAAAAAAAGCTACACCAGGTATTAAGCTATTGTCTCCCAATCCAAAGCTATTCTGGGCCTTACTTGATGCTGCTCCTAAGGTTTTCTCACAGGAGATGATAGGGAGAGGTTTCAAGAGAAGAAATGAAGATCCTCTTCCCTCCATCCTGTTAATGATGGCTTCATTTTCACCACCCTGACAGCAGCAACTCCTTCGTATGGTAGCAGCTGGACCCAATTAGAGGAAGCTCATTGTACCCCTATCCTCTTTTCTCCCACCGGGGTGAGCCAGCCAGGGACTCCGCTTCTTAGATGCAGCCCCAGGGCATCACTTCTCTCATCTGCATAGTTATAATAATTCCAGGACCTTTTCTCAATGTCAACAGTCCTAGGGGTGCTAGCTACAGCCTACTTTCACCACTTAAGCAAAAGCATTTCACTTATCCAATTACTAATCTCTGACATCAAAGTCTCTCTTTTCAGATAACTGCTATCACGTTGGTGTCCTTGCTAGGCCTTAACTGATCCACACTTACCAGGACCCCAAAACCTTAGAAATTAGTCTTGAATCCCACCCACTCCACCCTCAATTTCATCAGGTAAAGTAGTTTAGCCCCAAGAAGCTCATCACTTCCCCAGAACCTTAAAGCTGGCTGAGGGTCTATGATCACTGCACCCTTGGTTTCCTGGCCCCAAGCCAAGAGCTTTCACCAGCAAACCTCCCTGTCTAAGCTAATAGCAGCATCAGGAAGAGCAAGAAGAGCTCCAAGCACGTTGCCTTTGAGAATGGGGGAGAAGGAGTGGAAGAAAAATTATCCTTATCACAAGGGAAGAGGAATGTGAAATTAACTGTGTCTATGAAATAACCACACACTACTAAACTCATTTAAAACCCATCTTTAGCTGAAGAAATGAAGATAATACATTTGGAAAATTCGAGTACAATGGCATAATCAAAAAATTACTATAGCCTGAAGCAGATGAGAGACTACTTAGAAAGCTGGAGACTACCATCCTTCAATTCCATTCAACAGGCCACTGGGAGATTAGGAAAGTGTCCTCCTCCCCACCCGAGTACACTGAGACTTTTTAAAAGAAATTAAAAATTATGGTTACTATTTGAAGAGTAGGGCTAATAATGTCAAGTGGTTACGGGCATGGCCAGGAGGGCCCTTCTTTTAAACTACTGACAATGTAATAAAGCCACGTAATCTGCCTATGTGGAGAAGAAAGTGGTCTGCATTGACAGCCATGGTGGAAAACCAGAGGCATCTTCTCCCTGTGTACAATGACCAGCACCTTTGCCATGGTTATCCCAGACCATGTTATTTCTTTATGAACTTCGGCTGGTGGTCCTCTTGCAGAGCTGTTAGGACAACAGGAGATTATGTGGAGAAGGAGTAGAGGCTCAGCCTACTCACATTACGTTCCTATTGTTGTCATTAATAGTGTATCTGGTTGTGGGCTACTGCCTTAGAAGCCAAGGCTCAGGGGAACGGAGGTGTAATAGTAAAACCAAGCCAACCATATAGGAGAGGAATCACAAAGGAGACTGGTGAGTTGCAGAAGGTATCCATTTATAGTAGCTTGCCCTTTAAGTAGACTTTCCTTCCTCCAGACCTGGAGAAAGAGTCATGTTCGAATAGGAAGCTTCTTTGGACTAAAATACTTTCCAGTTTTTCTTCTAACAGAGCTTGAATGAAAAACCTTTTCCCCAAACTAACTTTTCAATTTTTAAATATCTCATTATAAATGTTATTCTATTAGGGAGCTATTCCCAATGTTCTAAACTCTGCCTCATTGACTTTTTCTGCTAAGGACCAGAAAGTACATATTTCACTTGCAGGCAGTTGCTTCATAGACAGCCAAGGGTTTTTGCTTTATAGCTCTCACTGACTTCTCCTCCTCCTCCTCCTCCTCCTCCTCCTCCTCCTCCTCCTCCTCCTTTTCTCCCTTTAAGTTTGTACTTTATGTGAAAACAGATTTAGAAGGGATATGTGCTGGTAACCTATAGCACAGGAGGGTGACTATAGTTTGTAGAGTTTTTTTTATTTTATTTTATAAAGACTGAAAAGAGCTGGGTATGGTAGTGCTTGTCTTTAATACCATCACCTGGGAGGCAAAGGCAGACAGATCCATGTGAGTTCAAGGTCAGTCTAATCTAAAAGGCAAGTTCCAAGCCAGCTAGGCATATACAATGAGGTCTGCTTTAGAGACAGAGGGGGCAGGGGCTATTATCTGAAATTGATAATTCTATATCACATGCATAATCAAGTTATCACACCACAACCCATAAACATGTACAATTATTGTACATCAATTTAATTTATGTAAATTTGCAAATCCTTTTAAGCAGTACAAATAGAAATAGGTTGCAGGGCTTTGGGCCATATTTTGCTGACCCTTGTTCCAAACTAACATGTTCATCCAGCTCATCTTTCTATGACAGGCTCTCCCTCCATTCCACATGTCTCTATTTGCTGTTAGACAACCTTGTATCTGATGCTTATCAAACTCCTTTGACTGTCCACTCCTGCAGGAGTTCTGTCAATTCTGCTGAAGTTCTCCACTGTTTATCACACACTTAGAGTGGGCACATAGTAGGTATCCCATGAATATTTGCTCAGGGCTAGGGCTGTAACTCAATGGGAAAGTGTCATTCAAGGACCCAGTACTGCCAAGAAAAGGAAGCCATTAATATTTCTTCAGTAAATAAAGTAATATAAAATAATTCATATTCATCAAGGGAAAACATGAACAGTGCCCTCAAAATGTATAAACAATAAAGGAAAAAACTATCCAGCCTAATGCCACTAAAAGATGGTTGTTATTATGTCTGTGGATATAAATGCTACATGCTATAGTAGCATGGTCAAAATCAATTCAGCACTGGAAAATCCAGAAACCGTTATTTGTTCCATTTCATACATAACCCAGGAAAGGTGCATATGACCTTGTCTGCATTTTTAGTTGTTTGTTCAGAATAGGACCTAAGAACCAGAATCATGGAGTTTACAGGGGATCAATAAGTCTGTGATTCCCAGGATGGAGGGTCAAATGCTTTACAGATAGCAGGCATCTACCAACCAGGGAGGCAATGTGACAAAGAGATGTATAATCAGACTGTATTTGCTTAGAGTGATATGAAAAGGGGGCCTTACATGGCTGATCATATTACTTAGCAATTATCCCAGGATGAAGAAGCCATTCCTAGCTTTTGTTTCTTGCCTAAATACATAGAAATTAAATGTACTAATTGTACTGGAAAATTTTTCCAAGGAGTACGCTGAGCTTCCTTTCCCTGTCATCATTTCAAATATTTATTTCATTCTATTACACACTTTGCAGAGAAAAATATTCAGCACTCCCTGGGTTCAACTGTAGAGTACGTGCATAGCTTAGGATAGCCATGCATAGTATAGGCTAGACTGAATTCGATTTTTAGCATCATAGTCCCTTCTCATCTAAACTATCTCCATTCTACCTGCCATTTATAACAGATAATTCCTGACAGGGATTTTCTATGATTGTTGTTGTTGTTGTTGTTGTTGTTTAAAAAAAAAAGAAAGGTACTTTGGTCTTCTTTCTTCTTGAGTTTCTTTTGGTTTGTGGATCCTTCTTAGAAGGGGGAACAAAATACCCATGGAAGGAGTTGCAGAGACAAAGTATGGGACAGAGACTGAAGGAAGGACAATCCAGAGACTGCTCCTTCTGGGAATCCTTCCCATATTCAATCACCAAACCCAGACACTATTGTGGATGCAAGCAAGAGCCTGATATAGCTGTCTCCTGAGAGATTCTGACAGTGCCCAACTAATACAGAAGTAGAGGCTCACAGCCATCCATTGGACTGAGCACAGGGTCCCCAATGAAGGAGCTAGAGAAAAGACCCAAGGAGCTGAAGGGTTTGCAGCCCCTTAGGATGAACAACAATATGAACTAACAAGTACTCTCAGAGCTCCCAGGGACTAAACCATCAACGAAAGAGTACACATGGTGGGACTAATGGCTCCAGCAGCATGCATATAGCAGAGGTTGGCCTAGTTGGTCATCAATGGGAGGAGAGGCCCTTGGTCCTGTGAAGGTTCTATGCCCCAGTGTAGGGGAATACCAGGGCCAGGAAGTGGGAGAGGGTGGATTGGTGAGCAGGGGGAGAGGGAAGGGAATAGGGTTTTTTTTTTTTTTCCTGAGGGGAAACCTGGAAAGAGGGTATCATTTGAAATGTAAATAAAATATCTAATAAAAATAAATTTAAAATATAAAAAAAAAGAAAAGTTACTCTCTAAGAGGAAGATATTCTCTTGGTCTAGGGTCTGAGGTTTATAGACTTCAATGGTGATAAATATGCAAAGGTCTAATTCTAATCCACATGGAAATAACCTAGAAAAATCTTACCTTGCTTTCAAATCAAGAAAGAATTTGAAGGTATCTCTGTGTACACTCTATGAAATAAGAAGTGCTAGCTAAGTTTGACAGGTGCTTTATTTATATAATATCTGGATCCTTGAAAACTGGATGAGTTAACACTTTGTATATGTCATAGTAAAGGGATTTAGCTTCCCATTTGTCTAGTGGGAACTACCATGGAATCACTACACTAGGCTTTTATGACCTTTCATGAGAGCAATAACAGCAGGTAAATAAGTCTTTCCTAGTCTGCTGGAAGGTGGAACTTTCCTAAGTGTCACATGTGGGGTTTTTTTTTTGTTTGTTTTTTATTTTTTGCTTTTTTTTTTTTTAGATATTTTCTTTATTTACATTTCAAATGTTTTCTCCTTTCCTGGTTTCCCCTCAGAAATACCCCCTATTCCCTTCCCTCTCCCTCTGCTCATCAACATAACCACCCTCTCCCACTTCCTGGTCCTGGCATTACCTACACTAGGGCATGGAGCCTTCACAGGACAAAGGGCCTCTCCTCCCATTGAACTCAGACACTATTGTGGATGCCAACAAGTGCTTGCTGAAAGAAGTCTATCTCCTGAGAGGCTCTGACAGTGCCTGACAAATACAGAAGTGGATGCTCACAGCCATCCATTGGACTGAGCACAGGGTCCCCAGTGAAGGAACTAGAGAAAGGACTCAAGGAGCTGAAGGGTTGTTATTTAAAAACAAAGGAGAGAAAGGAAGAACAAAGAGGCTAGTAACTGAAGTCTCCACCAAGCATCAAAAACATATGCAATACTTTCACTTAGCTATCCCCACAGTGGGGAGAGCAGATAACATGAGAAAACTTAGGTTTAAGAATTTTCCCTAAGTGCCTAGCCTTACAGAGACTTGAAGTGCCAGGGTGGGAGGGATAGCCAGGGGCCTCCACCCACTCAGAGGAGAAGCAAGGGGATGAGGAAAGGACTGTGGGAGGGAGTGACCAGGAGGGGGGCAGTGAGCAGGATGTAAATAAAAAAAAGTTTAAAATTAAATTAAAACCTAAAAAAATTTTCTTCCCTAACAAATATCAAAATGTAGGAGGAGGAGAAAATGGGGGGAAGAGAAGGAAGAAGAGGAGGAGGAAGAAGAGGAGAAAGTGGAGGAAGAAAGGGAGAAGGAGGGAGGAGTAGGAGAACGAAGAATTCTTTTCAATATCTGGTGGAAATCTAAGCACACAGTCAGGAGAACCACCAGTGCCCCCAAATTATGGAATGGCCTGTGAGAAGACAAATACTATTGGAGCAGATGAGGGCTGGGTGAGACCCTTGTCATCCTGCTGGAGAATGAAGCCTATTCACTCACCACCATTCAGTTCCAGTTAAGACACAGCTCCATGAACAAGCAAAGCTAAGCCTCATGGAACATCGAGGCTCCCGGTGTGGTCAACAAGGCCAGAGGTTTGCAGGCAGAGAATCTGAGAGTAAGATGCCCCTTGCTTCCTCACCATAGTGTTAGGACAGACCTTTTAGCCAGAATCAATGGGAGGCTAATGACCCTATAAGGCAACCTGGAGAATTCACCATCCTAGAGCCTCAGGAAGACCTCCCGCCGAGCAGTGTTTTCTGTCTACAGACCCAGACTCCAGATCCATGGCCATGTCTGTGGTTAGCAGAGGCACACTGTCAGCCATGGTAGGACCAACTGCCACATATATGATGCAGAAACCTTAAGTTAGGCTTTAACCAGGGCTTACCCTAGCCCAGGTCTTAGAGAGCATCTTTAATTTTCTCTTGCATTGAAAACAAGAAGCATATTCCCCAGAGAATATTCCCAGGAGACACTGCAGGAAAATTGTAACTCCCTTGTTCACATACTACACTAGAAGTACCTCAGAAATACACATTTTCTCTTTTGGAACTTACTATATATGCAGAATAATTGTAGGTAAGGCAGGTTAGGGAAGATGACACCTGAGCCATAGATGTATGACTCCTCTAATAGCTAGCTCTTCTGGGAACTGTGGATGGACACCTCAAATACAATCACAACCTAGTGATACACAGCAATGCCTTAGCCCTTTGACTTAAGGCTTTGATATGATGGCTGCTGTGGTCCTTGCTGAGAGGGCTGAAACCTGTGTCTTGTGAGATCTAAAAACAGTCTAGGAGTGTCACAACAGGGTCAATCTCAGAGTACAGCTGAGGGACACGTCAAGGGATCTGGAGAAGGAACCAAAGTCTACTTGGCAGTTTGTTAAGCCCATGTAATGATTCCATGACAATGACATGGAGACAAGTCAAAAGTCCTCTGAGTGGTTATACTTGTATATTTAGGAATATATATATGTAATAACAAGTAATGAAAAAACAAGTCTATGAGTTTGAAAGAGAACATGGGAAGGAATATGAGACGGATCAGATGTCTCATCTTCAGAAGTCAGTATTGCCTGTGTTCAGATAGAGCTGCTTTATATCAGGGAAAGATAGACCTTTATCTCTGGGAACACTTAGACACTTGACTTTGACTCTTGGTCAACATAAGGGCATCTGTGATGTAAAAGTTGGAAACTCTCCTAGGAACCTCCAGCACTGTTCACTGGTGGGTTTTGGTGGCACAATAGATTATTATACCTGGTTTGAACACATGCAACTGGATAGGCAACTGAGTTGATATGAAAATTCCTTTTGACACTTTCTGCTTTGTTTGTTTCCAAAGTTAAGATTTCTTACACATATATGAGTAGCTCAAACTGGAGAAAGGTCCATGACTAGATGTCTCCTGGGTCTTCAATATTTGCTTACACTTTCTTTTCTTCATCCACTGTATTATTTGACTTAAAGTATGCCTCCCTTTCATGAATATACTTAGATTAGTCATGTGGATCCTTTTAAATATGCAAATAGATTTTTTTATACATCATGACCTTGAGGTTTCAAAGCCACATGATTACAGAACAAGATAAATAACACTCTTGGGTGAAGCCAGTCAGCCATTGATAGTGGGTGGCCAGAGATGTGGGAAACCAAAGCATATGAAGATGGAGACTGCAGAGTTGTCTTAGTGGCTAAGAGTACCTTTCTACTCTTTCAATGGACACAAATGCAGTTCCTAAGCAAGCCCATGTCAGATGGTTTGCAATTACCTGTAACTCCAGCTCCAGGGAATCTGACACCTTTTTCTGTTTCTTCTGGCATTTGTATGCATATGCACACACACACACACACACACACACACACTCACACACACACTGGGAGTGTTCTCTTATAAGTATGAAAATAAGTTATAGAGAGATTATAGATAGATGGAAAGATATATAAATAAATGATATATATATATACTTACATACATGACACATATATACATACATACATGCATGGTAGATACCAGATGATAGATAGATAGATAGATAGATAGATAGATAGATAGATAGATAGATAGATAGATAGATAGGCAGATAGGTGTCTCATCTAAAAGGAGTGACAACCACCTAACCTCAAGTAACTGCAGAATTATGTATGGCAGATCTTATTATACTTTCAAAGAGAAAGAGAAATTTGAATTGCTAAATCAAACTCTGCTTTTAAAACACTCTACTAGCAAAATAGTTATTTTTATCTATTGTTTGAGAACCCATGTGTCTTGTTTGATTTGTGCTTTAATAATATGTTAATAGTGAATACTCATATTTTTAAAGATAAAATATAACTCATGGGTCAAATCTCTTGTTCTTTGAATCTGCAACAAATATGCTTAACATGTTATTACATTGAGTGGCCCCTAGATACGAATGTCCTACGCACTTTCCTGCCTCAGTTTCTCCTCTAGCATTTGCACACGTTGTTATTCTACAATATGAAGATCTTCACATGGTTGGTTCCCTCTTAAACTACAAGCCAAGATTCTGAGAGGCCTCTCCTGACTAACCATCCACCCTAGCTTCTCCTTCTAACAGGTTGAGTCATGACAACCAGTAAGAAGACTGTTGCTATATATTCCAAGTAAGTGATGCTGGCAACAATGTGCCAATATGGCAGCAGGAGAGGTGG
Organism: Montemys delectorum; assembly: GCA_019843815.1. Classification (NCBI taxonomy): domain Eukaryota; kingdom Metazoa; phylum Chordata; class Mammalia; order Rodentia; family Muridae; genus Montemys; species Montemys delectorum. The sequence continues at coordinate 11,421 of JADRCD010234273.1, forward strand.
AATTAAGTGACTGGGTTCCAAAGATTCACAGAGAATAACATCAGTCCAAGGGTAGTATTAAAGCAGAGGCTGAGTGAGTTCTCCAGAAGCATGGGTGGTCACAGAAAAAGCAGGTAACTAAGCACTTGATATCCCAGGGTTTAAAGGCCAGAAGGATGAAAAGAACCTTAGGGCAGAATGTGACAAAGGGCAGACAATGGGCAGAAATGGAAATGAGAGAGAATGACAGTGGAGAAATCTATTGACTTCAGTGTGCTGTGCAGAAAGGAATCGTTGCTGTGACCTGGTCAGGATGTTGAGCAAAAAGGTCAACACATAGGACCCATTAGTGGTGTAGACAATGACAAGCTTCTGAGGTGGATTGGGATTGAAACCTGCTCAAATGGGTTCAAGGGAGAATGGGAAGAGAGGATTGGATTCAGTGGGTTTTATTAAAAAGAGACTAGAAAAGATATTTGTGGGCAAACACGGAGGAAACTCCAGCACACTGGGTGCTAATAGGGAAAAAAACATAAAAAGAAAAAAACTATTGATGGGATAGAAGTGAGAATTTTAAAAGTGATGTCCCAGAGAAATGGGAAGTGATGAGAGCTGATGTGCAAATGACTAGCTTCCATCCCCAGACTCACATGAGCACAGAGGTAAAGAGGCAGGGAGTCATGGGACTAGGAGTTGTGGATGTTCCCTTCTGGTTGCTTCTATTAGTTTTAGGGAAAGAGGAAGTGAGTTCATAAGCCAGAGAATGGGCATAGGTTCGAGGTCCCCAGGAGTAGAGAAGAGTGGATAAGGAATGCAATTATCATCAGTGGAAAAGGAAATAAAAGACAATGGCTGGTGGCACAAAGAGCTTTGAATGTTCTGGATCAGTTTAGTGGGGCCAACACCCAACCGAGCATGATTCCCATGGGCCACATTCAGCTGTAGGATGCGAAGACAGATTGATGGTGAAGCCAATGTAATCAGTACTGGGGAATACAAGAGAGGAAGAAGACACACGAGGAAATTGATGCTGTGTGCAGTGATTCTCATTACTGGCAATGTGATGGTTTGTATATGCTAGGGCCAGGGAGTCATACTATCAGGTGGTGTGACTTTGTTGGAATGTGTCACTGTGGGCATGGGTTTAAGATCCTCACCCTAGCTGCCTGGAAGTCAGTCTTCGACTAGCAGCCTTCAGATGAAAATGTCAAACCCTCAGTTCTGCCTGCACCATGCCTGCCTGGATGCTGCCATGCTCCTGACTTGATGATAATAGATTGAACCTCTGAATCTACAAGCCAGCCCCAATTAAATGCTGTCCTTATAAGAGTTGCCTTGGGTCATGGTATCTATTCACAGCAGTTAAACCCTAACTAAGACAGAAATTGGTACCAAGAGTGGGGTATTCCTGTGACAACCTGACTGTTTTGGGGAGGGCTGTGGAAGGACTTTGGAACTTTAGACTAGAAGATCCATTGGGTGTTAAGAACTCTGTGGGGGCTGGGCAGTGGTGGCACATGCCTTTAATACCAGCACTTGGGAGGCAGAGACAGGTGGATTTCTGAGTTTGAGGCCAGCCTGGTCTACAGAGTGAGTTCCAGGACAGCCAAAGCTACACAAAGAAACCCTATCTCGGAAAAAAACAAACAAATAAAAACAAAAACAAAAAACAAACAAAAAAAAGAACTCTGTCGGATATTCTGTAGGAGCTTGGAAGATAATGTTGAGAAGAGTGCAAAAGGTGGAGGCCTGGCTTGTGAAATTTCAGAGGGAAGATTAAAGACTCATCAGGACCATTGCTATTTTAATTATAAAGATTCTGTGGTTTTAGTTAGCTGGGGCTGAAGAATCAGCTGTAATTAACACGATACCAGAATTACTAAAACAAAACCTCTGCATTACTTGGACTATTGATGCTGGTTAGCTGGAGCTAAGAAATTAGTGGTAACTAAGAAGAGACCAGCATCATTGAGGTGAAATCTTCTGGGAAGTGTTTTCTAAGAGCACACAGAGGCTGTGTTCCAGAGATAGCCAAGGTTGTACCTTGTGCTGTGGCTGGACTTGATAATGTGTATGAGTCACGCAGGTGGTACTGTTTTTGAAGGCATGAAGGGGTCATGAAGAGCAGCTGAGGCTTGGCACTGTGAGAGGCCACAGGACATTAGTAAAGGTGCAGTCTCGGTTGCAATTGATGGCTCAGGACTGAAGTGGTCATGAAAAAGAGGTAAGGCTTAGCACCATAAAGAGAGCCTATGAGAGGCTATTGGTGAAGCCTGGTTGCAATGGAAGACAGCAATGTATTGGAGATGCCAGTACCATGAGATAACCACCAAGAACAGCAGCAGTAGTGGAGTACAGGCAGCTGGAGACTACAAGACAAGGTGTATGCTACAAAGGGCAGAGCTGGAAAAGTGACCCAAGTCCTTGGAGGAGCCCAGAAGATTGTGAGTGGATCCCAGACATTGGACTGTTAGAGTTTGAGTTTGCTTTTGATTGTGACTGTGCCCTGATATTTTTCCCTCTTGAAGAAAGTATTTTAATGGATCCCACAGTTAAGAGACTTTGAATTGTAAAAAGACCTTTTCAAAACAGATTGGATATTTTAAAGGAATTGAAATTTTAATATGTAAGAATTTGTAAAGATGGTGGGACTATTCAAGTTATTTAGATCTTGTGTATGAATAAGAAAGTAATGGTTGAGGCTTAATAGTGATCTGTTTCTGTGTCAAGATGACAAGCGGTCCATTGTACTGGCTGGATTGACACAAGCTGGAGTTATCACAGAGAACAGAGTCTCCCTTGAGGAAATGCCTCCATGAGATTCAGCTGTAAGGCATTTTCTCAATTAATGATCAAGGGTGGGAGGGGCCATTGTGGGTGGTGCAATCCCTGGGCTGGTAGTCTTGGGTTCTATAAGAAAGCAAGCTGAGCAAGCCAGGGGAAGCAAACCAGTAAGTAACATCCCTCCATGGCCTCTGCATCAGCTCCTGCTTCCTGATCTGCTTGAGTTTCAGTCCTGACTTTCTTTGGTGATGAACATCAATGTGGAAGTGTATGTTGAATAAACCCTTTCCTCCCTAACTTGCTTCTTGGTCATGATGTTTGTGCTGGAATAGAAACCTTGATTAAGACAGGTCATCAAAGAGAAGTTCAACAATGAATGTTGTGAGTGCAATAGACAGTAAGAGACATGTAATCAGGTGATTGTTGAAGAGGATTCAAAGAAACTGAGAGGCCAAGACACTGGGAAGTAAGCAGAAACCACAAAGAACTATTATGACATTGGAATCTGACAGTAATTCTGGAGCTAAACTCCTAAATGAACAAAACACCATGATGCAGAGGTCACTGGTTTTCTGTAATGAGAATAAATAGAAAGTGGTAGACCATGGTTATAATGGATTAAAATCTAGCATCTTTAGTCAGGAGAGAGTGGGAGAGAGGTTTGGGAAGGTTCAGGAGGGGGCAAGAGTGCTGGCCTGCAGGGAGGGAGAAAAAAAAAAACAGTTTACATTGTGACTTGATAGCTAAGTAAATCTCTGAAGGGAGAACACACTTTGATTACAGAAAGAAGGTAAATGGCTTTCAGAGAAGACTTAAAGGGGCAAGAGGACTCCTCATTATATGTGGGTGAGAGTACAGGTGACAAGGGGTACCTAGGAAACATGAGACTCCCAGCGTGACTGATACATACAGAACAAAATGCACAACGATCTTAGTTTTGGTAGCAGGACTGGCAATGTTGTGGAGAAAGATGCTGAGCAGTCTACCAAGATTGTGTTAAGTTCTCGAGGCTGAGGATGCAAGTGCTTATCTAGCATCCTTGAAGTCCAGGGTTCAATGTTCAGCAGTGCATAACACAGTCATGCATAGTGCATGCCTGAAGTCCCAGTGCAGGGAACGAGCAACAGGAGGCAAGGAATCAAGTGTCATCCTCTCTACAAAGCGAATTTGAGTGCAGAGAAATGAAGACTGAGGGACAGTGGTCTTTGATTCTTATATTTGTTCATGAAAAAATCTGTCCCTCCTTAGTCATCAGGGAAATGCAAATCAAAACAACCCTGAGATACCACCTCACACCAGTCAGAATGGCTAGGATAAAAAACTCAGGTGACAGCAAATGCTGGAGAGGTTGTGGAGAAAGAGGAACACTCCTTCATTGCTGGTGGGATTGCAAGCTGGTACAACCACTCTGGAAATCAGTTTGTCAGTTCCTCTGGAAATTGGACATAGTTCTACCAGAGGACCCAGCTATACCACTCCTGGGCATGTATCCAGAAGATGTTCCAACATATAATAAGGACACATGCTCCACCATGTTCATAGCAGCCTTATTTATAATAGCCAGAAACTGGAAGCAACTCAGATGTCCTTCAACAGAGGAATGGATACAGAAATTGTGGTACATCTACACAATGGAGTACTACTCAGCTACCAAAAACAATGAATTTATGAAATTCTAAGGGAAATGAGTGGATCTGGAGAATATCATCCTGAGTGAGGTAACCCAATCACAAAAGATCACACATGGTATGCATTCTCTGATAAGTGGTTATTAGCCCAGAAGATCGAAATGCAAGAAGTACAATCCACAAACCATAAGAAACTCAAGAAGAAGGAAGACCAAAGTGTGGACATTTCATTCCTTCTTAAAAGAGGGAACAAAATATCCATTGAAGGTGTTGCAGAGACTGAAGGGAGGACAATCCAGCCTGATATAGCTGTCTCCTGAGAGGCTCTGACAGTACCCGACTAATACAGAAGTAGAGGCTCACAGCCATCCATTAAAGTGAATACAGGGTCCCCAATGAAGGAGCTAGAGAAAGGACTCAAGGAGTTGAAGGGTTTGCAGCCCCTTAGGATGAACAACAATATGAACTAACTAGTACCCTCAGAGTTCCCAGGGACTAAACCACCAACCAAAGAGTACACATGGTGGGACTCATGGCTCCAGCAGCATATGTATAGCAGAGGATGGCCAAGTCGGTCATCAATGGGAGGAGAGGCCCTTGGCCTTGTGAAGGTTCTGTGCCCCAGTGTAGAGGAATGCCAGGGCCAGTAAGCAGGAGAGGGTGGGGTTTCGAGCAGGGGGAGGGGGGAGGGAACAGGGGTTTGTTCTTGTTCTTGTTTTTTTGTTTTTTGGGGTTTTTTTTTTTGGGTTTTTTGTTTGTTTGTTTGTTTGTTTTGGAGGGGAAACTGGAAAAGGAGATATTGTATGACATGTAAATAAAGAAAATATCTAATAAAATAAAAAATAATACTTCTATCTATTATTACTATTGGAGAGAAAAAACAATGTTTCTTATCTTTTCATGGAAAATCAGTTGTCGGTGTTATATGGTTTTGTAAATTTTAAAAGAATCATTTATTTACTTTGAATTAATCATTTGAAAGCAATATATTGCTTTCCAATTTTTATGTATATTTGATAAATAGCTACTATAGTGTTACAGTTGCATGAAATTCTGAATTATTTCTCTATTTAAAAAAAACACCATTAAGAAACAAAAACAAATCTGTTATAGGCATTAGGAATTCCAGCATGCAGAGAGTTATAAAATAATGACATTTCCACACATTTATATGATATAGAATTTGTTATATAGAATTTGCTTCTAAAACCCTAAGAAATGTTTTTAAGTTGTTGCAGATAAGACTGTAAAATGTGTAAAACAGGATAAAAGCTAATTTTATTATATAGAAATAAAAATAATTAAAGTTAATTGTAGAAATAAAAAAAGAAAAAATCTGTGCCTTAAGGAGAAAGACTTATGTACCCTATTAATTACAGTTCAATGAATGAACGTTTACTTCTTATTGTATAAAGTAAATAAATAGAAAATATAAGTATAAAATTATATTTAATTGATCCTTATATACCAGAGACTTTGCTGAGTCTTTCTATGCATTATCTTTTTAAAGCTTTATTTATTTTTATTTCATGTATATGAGACCTTTGTGTACATGTATACATGTACATGCATGCATGTCTGGAGCATGTGGAGATGAGAGTAAATGTCAGAGATGCTGGAATTAGAGTTAGAAATGGTGATGAGCTACCATGTGGGTACTAGGAGCCAAATGTGGGTTCTCTACAGGAAAAGTAAGTGCTCTTAACCACTGAACCATCTCTCCAGCTTCCTTGTGCACTATCTTTTTAATCCTCATAAATGTTTTATAAAGCAAGTGCTAATGAAGGCTGTCCACCACTCCTCTCCCTTCTCTACTTAGAAAACTTCCCTGAGAAAGTGGGTGGAGAGCTACAAACTGTGTTGACAGCCATATGACCTTAAGGAAATGGCAAAAATGAAGATGTGACCCTCACAGTCCCAACATCAGCAAGGCGCTGGATCAATGCTTGAAGCCACATACTTTGAGAATTCTGGAGCAGTAAATAAATGATACCTTTATGATTCAAAGCCACTGTTAAAAGCAGCCAAATATATCTTATGCACATATTGTCTCCTATAAAAAGAAATCACACAGATAAAAGATCATCTGATTGGTTTATATAGTTTTTTTTCTTAGGAGCAAAGGCAAGACAGTTTGATGTAGAGAAAAGAGCTCTGTGTTCTGGTTAGGCTTTTGCCAACTTGACACTAGCTAGAGCCATTTGGGAGGATTTACAATTAATTGAGAAAATGTCTCCCGATATTTGGTCTGTAGACAAATCTGTAGAGCATTTTCTTGATTACTGGTTGATGTGGGAGAACCTAGCCCAGAGTGGGCAGTGCCTCCCCTAAGTAGGTGGCCCTGGAGTATATAAGAAAACAGGCTAAGCAAATCACAGGGAGCAAACCAGGAAGCAGCATTCCTTTATGGCTTCTGCTTCAATTCCTGACTCTAGGTCCCTGCTTGAGTTCCTAGACTGAATTTCCCTCAGTGATGGAGTGTGCTCTGAGAGTTCTAAGAAGAAACACACCCTTCTTTCTCCAAGTTGCTTTGGTCAGAGTGTTTTATCACAACAATAGAAGCCAGTAGGAAGGAGACACAGGTTCTGGTTTCAGGACTCAGGACCTTGACCTAGTTATTTTCTCTGTAGGGCTCAGTTTCCTAAAGCTAGAAATGAAGAACGTGACAGAAGCACCCCTCCCCCCATCCTCTTCATGTCTGATATCACATTGTTCTACAACACTGTAATTTAGGCATCATGGTTGACTTATAATCAGGTAACACATCCTCTTCCACAGAGCCAAGGAGAGGTGAGGCAGAAGGCCAGGGCGGGGAGATGGCTTCTTTGGGCTATTTTCTGAACATCTCCAACAGAGATTAATGTGTGTCCCTGAGTCAGCAAATCTCCTGCAGAGAAACAGAAAGCGCTCACTCTGCACATCTGAGCAACCTGGTCAGCTCACCCCCCAGAAAACACAGTGTTCACATCCAGTTTGCTCTGTGACACGCCCCCCAGGGGAAGGATGTCAAAGGGCACGACATTTCTAGAACCATTTATCTACTCCATTTTCCTTCTTCCCCCTGTTAATATCTATGACATTTGCCCTTTGTCCTCTAATATCTAAATCAATCATCTACACAGGAAAAATAAGATCATCTGGGCTTGTTCAGCTTAAGATTTATAAGTAAAGATGGAATTTATACCCACCAGCCTACACAGGGCTGGTGTTTTAGCAATGTAGTCACGAACTCCACATGGGACCCAAGTGCTCCACCTAATGTGGTTGCTGGAAGGGAATCTGGGGGAGGTATGTGTGCCTTGCTGCTATGGCATAGCCATGGTGACAGGCATGACCTAGGGGGCATCTTTCTTGATGCAGGGTGGCAGTGTTGCTTCCCACCTCTCTGGAGGCCTGTCCTGGGTAGACAGTCTATACCTCAAGGAAATACTGCATCCCCTGCCATCCCCTGGCCTTTGTGACATAGCTGGCTGAGACTCATCTCATCTACCAAGATGGTTTGTTCTTGATTCCAGCACTTGGCTAGAAGTCCAGCGCCTTCACTTATCACTTACTAGATGATACATTTTACACAAAAGGTTCAGGTTATGCATGTCACGGCAACTGCAAAGTCTTCCATGGATCAAGGGAAAGGAGAAGCAATAGGTCAAGTTAGATATAACCAGTTTCAAATCCTTGTTTTCTCTCAAGTTACTTTAACATTTTAGAGTCTACTTGTTCTCATCTGTGAAATGATGAAAGCAATATTTACCTCGCAATAAGGATTAGAGATGTCATGCATCAGATCCTTGTATAGTGTTGATGCAAGGTGAGACCTTATCAAATCACAGCTTTAGATCATGATGGTATGGTTATTATAATTTTCTTTTAAATTAGAAGAAATCTAACAGCTCTGGAAAATGAATGATCTCTTTAGCTTCCATTTCTTTGGCATCCCTGGAAGAGATCTGTACATGATAAAATCAACCTTCCAACCTCATTAGAAGAATGCAACCCACGCAAAGATGAGTAACAATGAAAGGATCACAGGGCCAGAAAACTTCATTAGAGAGTGGAATATGGCATTCATCACTGAAGGTCTCCAAGCAACACTTCCTTATCAGGGGAGCTGGGAATTGATACTCTGCTCATATCCTTGGGTCATTTAAAGACAAATGGAATGACCAGTAAAGCAGTTGAGAATTTGTAAAGTACTGAACATGATTCAAATGTTCATGTTTTCATTCTGGCCAAGACAGTAGATAGACAAACTATCAAGGGAAAGACAAGAAGGAAGACCACCTGGGAATCATATATCATCCTGCATGCACAGAACAAAGAAAGGCCCTGGCATCTCTTTAGTCCACCCTGACAAAGAGCCGCTGTAGCAGTTGTGACCTTCTCTACCCAAGAGTGCACAACAAAACCACTCCATGTCCATAACCCACCAGTGGGGATTCTGATGATAGCCAAGGAGACTTCCCTGGAGCCAGATATATATTCTTCTTTGTGT
>JADRCD010234275.1:0-18761 GCA_019843815.1 Montemys delectorum
TGGGAATAGACATGTATATACATTTTTCCTTTATAAAAAGAATATTTACATTTGTAGAGTACACTGGATATGAAGTAGTCTGTTTAAATACGTCTCTCAGACCAAAGCTCAAACATGAATAGTAGAGAAGAGAGAAGGCTCAACGAAGGCAAGTAGATTAAAGTTTAAGAATACAACTCATTTGTCACACCACATAACCCACATACTTCCTCTGGATAGCTGTGTCTGTTCTATTCAATCTACTCTGGGCACACAGAGTTAACCAGTTGATGCTAGTCCTAGACACATAGCTCTTAAGGCAGGTCTATCTGAAGACTGGCATCTCACAATTGTGCTCCTTAGAAGTTTGTCCAGCTAATGGTATAAGTACACAATCTAAAGCCATTAACCAAGTCTCAGCAGAACAGAAAGAATGGCCAACACCACAAGGAGCCAAGTAGGTCAAGCACTGAATGAGCCAAAGAGTGTTAGGAGGAAACAAACTGAGTCTTAAAAACCCATGGAGCTAGATTCCAGCTTTCTAAATTGTTGGATATTTTTTAAGTGGTTTCTCTCAGTCACTGGAATGGATTCTGTAGGATCTATTATAAGACCCAAGAGTAAAAAAGAGCAAAGTAAATTCAAGCAGAGTCACCCAAGCAAATGTATCCCTTGCAAAACTCCTTCTGAATAATTATTAGTAAATTAGTGATTGAATTCACTTTCTTGCTTGAAAATCATGTCAAATCATATGAGTTCATAGTGACTATGCATTAAGCACATTAGAAATGGGATGTTAGATATTGGACAACACCTCTTATTATAGCTAACCACCTCAACTAGAATGCCTTTTGGGTATTTCTCAGTCCTTCTATCCCATGTCCTTTCATTCTTTAGGATTCACTTTCAAATTTACCCTATTCTCTGTCTGCTTAATTATCACATAGCTAAAGGATACATGAATAGTCGCTAAAGCTCAAAGTTCTACTTGGTAATTAATACTAATTTTATCTCCCTCTTTTAAAAAACAACCTCATCACACGGAAGTAGTAAAAAAAAAAAAACAACTAGATTTAAATGTTTTCTTAAATAAGGCTCTATCATTGTAGATTTTATCTCTCTACCCACTCTGGCCATAGTACTTGTAGAGGAAACCTGTTCTTCATAGCTGAACATAGTGTAGATACAAGTGGTTGAATTTGGTGTCGGAGAGATGAAGACAGTAAAGACATCAACATAACAAGGTAATCCCAAATCAAAATACAGGAAGACATGAACCAAAAAATACATCACATGCTCAGAACTTCTGCCTGAATCTGACAACAATGGAAGCCTATTTTACTTATTAATCTATAAGGCCAGGATGGAAGTGGTGAGTCATAATATTCACTATAATAACACTATGGAGGTTGGATGTTTTATAAGTATAATACTAGCGGAAGGTCAGAAGGTCAAGACAGAGAAGGATTCTGATGGCATCAGGGAAAGTGAGGACAGGGAATACTAAGATGATGAAATCACACAGTTCAATAATATGTTTGCATCTTCTTCGCATCCCTTAACCTAAATGTCCAGCCAATGCCATGCTGATTGTAAAAGTCCTTTCCAACTTCAAGTTCATCCCAGATATCTCCCTGTTCACTGAAATCATCTGCTTAGACCTGTCCTTTGCTCATTCTGATACAAACTTCTGCTATTTCTTTCCTAAAGCTTAGTTCATCCTGCCTTGTCTTGGAGCTCCTTGTCTATGTGTCTAATGTCTCCATCTACTACAAACTTCCTTCAAGAGTTTCCTAGCTGATTCATTCAGTTATTTAGCTTCTCCCAAGAACAACCAGTACACGGCCTTTCAGAGAGTATGATGGGCCATCTGAGGAAATGAAGAAATTCAAATATCTCAGGGACACTTGGCTGCTGTCACACAGCTAAAAGCAAAACCAAATTCCATGGTTGAGAGCAGGCATAAATGATGAGAAGCAATCCAGCTAGCTTAAAACAAAACCTGTGAGGAAAATAGTTAAATGAAACAGTTATAGGGAAGAACCAATATGTGATGTTGTGTCTCTGTGCATCTTCCTGCATATCACAGTGGCACCAGACAGAGAGCCAAGGATATTTTCTTGGTAAACCACAAACAAATACTGACTTTGTGAAGATCCTTATGATTCACTACAAAACAACTCTTTTTTTTTTTCTTGAACCATGACCCTCCATTCCAACACTACAATAGAAAAGAAAACTCACCCTAATGATTTCCTACAGAGATATAACTAAACACAAGCCCTGTGACTCTAGAAATTTAGTTAATAGGGATAAGGAAAAGGTGTCGAGGATAACAGCTTCTTTTCAATTGCTACTCCTCGACCATGAAGGGAACAATCTTCATTTCCACCAGTATTAACCAAGGAGATGGTAGCACATCAAGCTGTTCATTATTGACTTAGCAAGTACTTCGAATTTCATAATTGAGAAGAGACGAAACACAAAATAAAAGTCATTGAGAGACAATGGTTTCCTAAGAATTCCTCAGCATTAATACCATTCTGCCTAAATCCCTTTGAAGATAGATGCTTAGATGCTGAGAGAAAATAATTGAACAATTTCGTGGTGACATTAAACAGCGGCTCATAATTGACCTCAATATGAATAGCAATAAAGAGGGAGAGAATGGCATATGCTCTATATAGACAGTGTGGGCAGGATCCAAATCCAAATGCCTTTGACTCTATCACAGGAGAACGACCTGAGAAGGCTTCCTACCAATCATGCAAAGCCTGTTTGCTGCTGGTAGCAGAGCTGGGTGTTTTCATACTACCTTGGCTAACTGAATGCATGGAAACAATAGGACTGCTTCCCCCAGCAAAAGAACTCAGACTTGCATTGATCCACAAGTTGACAGATGTGGTAGTACCACTTTCTTCCTCACAGGGCATTTCAATTGGCTGTATCAGAGTAAAGTGTTGTGTAATTCTCCGTATGATCAGCACTTATTGCAGCTAAAGAATGACTGTTCTCAGAGAAGCAAGTTACATTGCCAAATATAAGGGTGATCACTGATATGTGCCCTTTCTCCCACCCTGGTACCATCTCCCAGACATGAAGGTCTGAGTAGAGCCTGAGACATTTACTTAGTGTTCATTCTGAGGACTGAATGAGCAAACAAATTGCTTGTTTGGTTTTAAACACTGATTTTTTGAGTGGCTATACCTACAAAATAGGTTACTTAGATACAATATTTTTAAAAACTATATATTTGAATTGGCACTTAAGTAAACAAAAGAACTAAATGTATACCTAATAATAATAATAAAAGTAATTAGACAATAATTTCATAACATCACTCAATTTAGCATCTTTCTCAAGCCCATTCATTGCATCTTCCCTTTCAGATGCAGGTACTTTTCTGTTTACTTCCTTTTTCTTGACACACACCAAACATTTCTTATGTTCCAGCACTGACCTCCATCACTTTTACTCACTGCATATCTGCTCATAAAAAAACAACCTAGATAATTAAAAAGTCCTTTCAACGACTAAAGCTGTTAACTTTGTAAAGAAGATCTATATCTCTTGATTGGTGACAGTCTTTCCATTCTCACCTCCTGGACATCAAGTTTATCTACTCCATACCTATTAGCAGGAAATTCCAAGTAGCTGAAGAAACTTTGCAGAAATGCCAGCCACCTGGATTTCTCCTTGCTCTTCTCTGAACCATAACTATACAACCCAATTCTCCTCACCTGGAGAGCTTTCTTTCTTCTCTCCATTAAAAGTTAAGATGAGTATTAACTTAGCCCCACAAAAAGTCTGGAAATTTCCTTTTCTAGAGTGTCATTCTCTATTGAGCATAGTTCTTTAATTGCATTTATTCTACCATCTTAAAACCGTGGCTCCCTAACCTCTCATACTAGAAGATAAGTTCTCCAAAACTACCTATCCAAGGACAGCTTTGACAAGGCAGGGGAAATGGAGGTGAGGGCACAGAGTCAGTGATTGATCAGTGAGCAGACTTTTCTCTGAGGAAGCAAAGCTTGATTATCTGGGGCCAGCACTCCCTGTGACTAGTGAGAAATTCTCTGAACTCTAAACTCTTTGGAGGTTGGAAAGAACAAAAAAATTGAAAAGGCAGAAAAATCACACACACACACACACACACACACACACACACACACACACGATGGATGAAATAAACCTCAACAAGCTCCGACAACTTCACACATATACATGTGTACAGACACGTATACATCCACACACTTGGATGGAGCAAGCTTCCACGAGTAGGCGCCAATAAACTTTACATAAACACATATATATGTACATAAATACATGTATATATATATATACATATACATATTTGATAGATAGAGTAAACTACAATGAGTTGACTCCAATAACTTTATTTTTCTCTTATCTTTATACCACCTAAGACAGAGTTCTCTGTGTAAGAATAAGATTACCTCGTAGCCACAACTTACATATTCTCTAAAAACAATCACCACAAAATCATATTCTTCAAAAACAGATTAAAATTATTACAGAAAATGAAATTACAACAGGATTATTATGTATTCTTCTTTTGAAACTCATACATAACTAAATATTCTCCATCTATATTTCTCTCAAGTTTATCATAACCCCAAAGCAATAATTCTTTTATCATTGATCAACAAAGTTAAGCAAGCCCGTAGATAGTAGCAAGTTTTTCCTATGTTTAGCTGACAACAATTTGTATTTAGGAAGAAACAGACCATCATCTATCTTAGGTCTTATTTTTTAAGTCTTGTTCAGCTAAAATGTCTAATCATGTTGTAATCCATCAAAGCTCACCATTCTTCTTTTCTAACCCATGTACAAGGGAGGAGGCACTTTCTACTCTTTCTTCTAACTCTATAAACCGTATCCCTAAACTTTGTATTAGTGATCCTAGCTTCCTAAAACTGCTTAAATCAAATCAATAAATCTGCAAAATCATTAGTTCATTTAAGCAATATTATTTTATCAAAGTTCATCTTCAATAGAAAAATTGCCCATTAGAGTGGGCTGTCTTTCCCAAGAGGCAACCAAACCAGATTTTAGGAAGTGAAGGTCTCTCTACACCCATTCATGGCTTGCTAGATATATGAGGAATATACCAATGACAATCTGAGAAGGCACATCAGCATCAAGAAGCAATCTAGAGACAAACGCCCTGGGGCTGTGCCTTTCTGCCGCACAGCCACCACAGCTGTACTAAACCGTGGATGTCTCTAGCAGGCTCATGTGCCTACTGCAGTTCCTCCAGCATGGCACTCACCAACTATCTGCTGAATTCATGGTGAACATGGGCTTTGACATGAAAAGAAACAACTGATACTATAATGACACTATCTATCAATGAGAGAATATCCTTGCTGGGTATTTAACCAACAGAAGATTGTTGTCAAACACATATTTAAAAAGCCAAATGTGATCAAAATGCATTGCATACATGAAGTAATTTTTTCAAAGGATTGTCTTAAAATAGTATATAATAAAAATTAAATAAAAGATAAATAACAAAAAAACAAATAAGTCATTCAATGAAAGAGCAAATGAGCTGAATACATTTTAACCAAGAAGAGCTAATAGCTAGTATATACACGACAAGGTGTTCAGCATTCTCAGTTTCCAGAAAAATGCAAATCAACACTGCATTATGATTCATCTCATTTCAATCAGAGTGACTATCAACAAATAGGCCTCAAGTAACTTTGATTAGTTTGGGGTGTGCAGGGGAGCTGACATCCTCTTGGTAGAAATAAACATTAGCCAGACACTATAAAAAGAAAATCACTACAGAGATTCTTCAAAATAGGTAAAATTAGAGCTTCCATATGACCCACTCCTTGACTTCTGGTTACGTATCCAAATAAATAAAAGCCAATTTACAAACAAAAGCTACATTCCAGAGTTGATCCAGTTGTCCAGCAGTAGGTGAATGGAAAAAGAAAGATTACATACACATACAATGAGGTCTTATTCAGTCATAAAGAAGGATGTAATTTGTGAGAAGTACCACAGCACTGGGCATCTTTTGTTAATTGATAGGAGCCTGACACAGAAAGACAAATAGCAAATGCTTTCATTCATATACAAAATTTAGAGGTTCAAAGCTGTGATGATAAAACAGGAACTATTAGGAATATACAAGGAGATGAGTTGGCAGCGAGAAAGACATTCTAGTGGAGGGAATGAATACCTGAATATCATCAAAATATACACGTATAAAAATGACACTGTTGAATTTTGTATAATTAATGTTTGTTTTTAAGGTATGGTGGGGACACTTCAGAGTTCTCTGATTTTCAATTCTGACACCAGCCCTTACAGGCTGTGTGAAACTAGGCAAGTTGCCCAACCTCTCTGGGCTACAGTGTACTCAACTGTTAACAAGAACTGTGGCAATATACACTGAAATGAGGATTAGAAAATGTGGTTTTTGTTAAGCTCTAACCCAGTAATGTTCATATGATACTATTTTTCAGACTGAAAAGTCTGTGAGATCTATCTTTAATCTCCAGTGGATATATGGTAAAATCTCAGATGCAATATTGTGCTAAAGGATATAGACTGATTTACTAAAAGAAGTAATAGGCAAACGCATCCCAGCTGAAACACTTCAGCAGTTTTGATGCTAGGTTTTTTTGGGGGGGTATTTAACAGGAAGCATTCTTCCAAGCGCCCTAATACCTAAACATTTTCATTACTTCCTTCAAGGGGTGCTACTCTGTCTTGTTTCAAAGTTTGGTTCTGGAAAACACTCAACATTTTCGGAGTTTTATTTCTCTGTTATTGTTCTTCTAATAGAACTTCCTAGGTAAATGAGCTAATGAGCTTACTCACACAGCACGAATGAACTTCCCAATCCTGACTTTACTGCTTACATCAGATAAACACAATCTAAAGAGTCATCAACCTTATCTAATTTTATATCCATATAAAAAAAGGAATGACATAATATACCTAGAAAAATATATAATGCATAAGGGAATACATAAATGATTTATCTTCTCTGTTGCATATACTTCAGACATATCAAACTCACACATTAAGGTTTAAATGCCAATATGTATCAGATAACACATTAAATTTATAAATCAACTCATCAGTAAAACTTAAAAATTATAAAACTTGTATTTGTCAGTCCTCAGAACTGTTAAGAACAGAGAATAAAATTGAGCTGCAAATGGGCACAGTGGTCATTCAAAGTGCTGAAGAGGAATGAGACTTGTTCTATGATCTTTGCAGTAGAACCTCAAACCTCCAAAGTTCAGAAGGAAGATTGTCCCTAACTCAAATCACAGTATAACACAAACTGATAGAAACTCTACTCTTTACACTATGATATTGTACATGTATCATGGCATTAGAAACAAAATTTTATCAAAAGTTCCAAAAGACCTGCCTATTGGAGTGAATGGATAGTATTCACACACTCAAAAATTCATGAATACACTATATTTCTATAATACTGATTAAATTATGAGCTCTTTACCTTCATGTACTTTGTACACTTTTTAAAAATGTTACTACATCATTTCTAGACTCTTGTCACCCTTCACCTTTTCAAATTGTGGTATACTTTGCTTTAAAATATATACTTTAAGATAGTAATGAATTGTCTTAGTCAGTGTTCTATTTCTGAGAAAAGACAGCATGACCAAGACAATTCTTAAAGGAAAAGAAAAGAAAAGGAAAGGAAAGGAAAGGAAAGGAAAGAGAGAGAAAGAAAGAAAGAAAGAAAGAAAGAAAGAAAGAAAGAAAGAAAAGGAGAGAGAGAGAGAGAGAGAGAGAGAGAGAGAGAGAGAGAGAGAGAGAGAGAGAGAGAAAGGAGAAAGCAACAAAGAGACACAAAGAGAGAGTCATTTAACTGTGGTCTTGCTAGCAGAGTCACAGATAAGTCCATTATCATCATGACATAGCATGGTGGCACACAGGTGGACATGGTGCTAGAGAAACAGATGAAAGTTCTACATAGTGATGCATAGGCACAGAGAGACTGAGACACTGAGCCTGGCTTTGAAACCTCAAAGCTTACCTTCAGTGACACACTTCCTCCAAGGCCATACATCTTAATCCTTCTCAAATAACACCACTCCCTCATGACTAAGTATTCAAATATATAAGCTTATGGGGTCCATTCTTTTCAAACCACTACATTCCATTATCTGGTCCTCACAAGCTTGTGACCACATCTTAGTGCAGAATGTGTTCAGCTTAACTTCAAAAGTCCTCATATTCTATCACCATTTCACCATTTTTTAAAAGTCCAAAGTTCTGAGACTCGTGGCAGTCTCTTAACTGTATGCTGCCAGAAAATCAAAATCAAAAGTGGTCACATATTTCCTACATACAACACCACAGAATACACATTGCCATTCAAAAGGGGGGAAAGGGAGCATAGTGAGCAAATCCTAGACCAAAGCAAGCCTGACAATCAGCAGAGCAAACCCCGAATTACACGTCTCCATGTTTGACGTCAAAGCACTCTTCAAAACTCTAGCTCCTTCCAGCTTTGTTGACTGGGACACATTTCTCTCTCTTCAGCTGGCTCCACACTTGATCTTCAGCTCTCATTGGAAGATATGTTATGATCTTGGCATTTCCAACATATTGTGCTCTCTAACACTCCAGGATTGACAAAATGGCCTCTCCATGTCTCTATGCAGAGTGGCCCCTGACACACTCCTGGCTGCCACAGCTTTTCTCTCTTAACCACAGAGGGAGGTTTGTCAACCCTTTTCTTGTATTCTTAACTTTAAAGCAAAAACAACATGGTTGGAGTTGCTGAGTTCTACTGCCTAATGGTAGCAGAACTTGGCTTCCTCATTCATTTCCAGCATCTTTCTTTTGTTGATGGTTTCTTTTACTGTTTAAACTTTAATTCCTTCAGCAAGGTGAAGGCTTAGCTGGGTGGGGCCTTGTCCTGAGGATGCCACTCCCTTATTCCATTTGGCTTCAGGGTCTACTTGAGCAATGGATTTAGCTACACTACCCCTCCTGATTCTCCTTTTCTTCTCAAACCGTATGTGTGTGTGTGTGTGTGTGTGTGTGTGCATATATATAAAATATTTTTCTCTGTCCAGCTTGCTCTTTTTCATTATAGATGTGCATAAGACTGGTCACTACTAACCACATGCTATAGTCGGTAGTAGCCTGTCTTAAAAATCTCCTCTCCCAACACCAGTAATCCAAAACTCTATATTTAGCTTCAGGCAGATGTTTTCAGGACAAGGTCAGAAAGCAACTACATTCTTGACCAAAATATTCTCTAGGTCATTTACTAATATTCTGCCCCTCTGAAACTTCTTTTCTTTGGCCCCCACAGGTCTACTCATTCTCAGAACTTATTCCATGATCCTACTAGACTGGTCGACTATACCCTGCATATAGCATTCATCTGATATGCTAGTCCAAAGTCTCCAAAATCTTCCATATTCCTTCAAAGAAAAGCATGGTCAGGCCTATCACAGCAATACCATATTTTGGTACCAACTTTTGTATTAGTCAATGTTTTATTCCTGTGAAGAGGCATCATGACCACGGCAACCCTTAGAAAAGAAAACACTTAATTATGAGCTTGCTTAGTTTCACAGGTAAGAACATTATCATCATGGTGGAGAAACGGTGGCATGCAGCCAGAAATGCTGAAGTAGCTGAGAGTTCTACATACTGATTCATAAGCATAGAGAGAGAGAGTGAGACACTGGGTCTGGTGTGGGCTTTTGAAACCTCAAAGCCCATCCCCAAGTGACACACTTCCTCTATCAAGGCCACACCTACTAATCCTTTTCAAATAGGGCCACTCCCTAATGATTAAGTATTGGGTGCCATTATTATGTAAAATACTTCAACTATTATTTTTTATTCATTTTTGAAGTACTAAAATTTAACATTTCATTTTTTAAGTAAATATTTATTATACATATTCCATATATTCTTACATTATATTCAATTACAATGAAATAATCTTGACTCTTAAATCCAGTTACTTGTGTTAGTTAGTGCTACCTCATCTTTATACCACAAAATTTGAATGTTGTTTGTATCTTTTCAGGTAGGGTCTTACTCTATAGATCTGATTAGCCTGAAACTCACTGGGCAGGTTAACCTCAAACTCCTAATAATTCTTGTGCTTCCACCCCCACCCATGGATTATAGGTATGTTCCAAAGTACCTGTCTAAAATATGTACTGTCACTTTTAAAACATATAGCTAAAAGTGTTTCTTTAAAAATGTCTCTATAGCACTAATTAAAAATCAGATAACCCTCCATAGCAACCTTGAGATTCTGTTCACCATTGCAGAATCTGGGCCTTCATTTTTGCCACCTACACAGGCCTTAGTCAGATCCTAGAGCTCTTGCATCTCACCTAGGTTTGCATATCTTTCAATTTCTCTGTCTCTTGCATTAATACTTAATGAAAACACATAGTCAACCTACAGCCAATTTAGGAAGTTTATCCTAGAAGAAGATAAAATACTGGAAAGGCTGACCTTCCACAAGAGAAGCATCTACTTAAACTTCAAAGTACCAATTGGAAGGAGCATGATTTTCTCTGAGTAAAGCAGGATTTCATTAGGGAAAATCTTTCTTCACTGAACCAGGGTAATGTGATGTTGACTTCTGAGGAAAGATAACTTGCCTTACTCTCTTGAGAAAATTCCATATAAGCCACAAAAAATGTCATGTCTCTTCCCAACAGGCCTTGCTATCATTTGGGAGAAAGCAGCTACCGAAGCCTGATCCTACTCACCAAGTCTACTTTTGTCACAATCCTGCCCCTCAAACAAGCAAAAATTAGCATATTTTAAGGTAAGAGGGCTACTGTTTAGGAGCAGGAACATGACTGTGTGACTAAAGTGCAGTTGCAGTTAGGAAACTAGGCTTTCTTCTGTGCAGAGGCTTCTGAACAAGCCAATACTAACTCCCTTCTCCAGCTACTCATCATTTTCGTGAACGATGGACTTCCTCAGATCAGAAATAAGTGCAACTTCAAAACAGCCCTTTTGATTTCCCGGAGAGGGTCAAATCTTCCTAAACATTTCATCTTCCTGAAAATACTTGAGTGAGTAAGATTTATTCCCAAAGTCCCATAGTGTGTGTTCATGTCATTAAATCTGCTTTCTCTCAAGCTTATATTTATTCATTCACATCAATTTGGAATAGTCCTGTATAGCAGAGGCCTTTCAAGACAGATGGCAACTAGATATTCTGAAGAAGTTCAGTCATTATAGATTTTGCAAAAAATATCTACATTAATGATGTTCAATTTCTTTTTTTCTTCTCCTTTAGAAGAATTTTGAATAAACTATACTCACTCCCACATTTTAAAGTTTGAATTCAAAATTGTATCTTTAGCTGAATTGTAGCTTAATTTATAAAATATTTATATTCTTACATGTGATATAATATATATCTGTGTTATATATACCTTTCCTAAGCTTGGAATAATGATTTAGGTACTCTAAGTATGAAAAACATTTGATATAACAAATCAGGCGTACACTGCTTACATGACCATACTATACTTGTTAACACATCCCTGGAACAATGCAGTCACATCTGAACTTTAATATTTTTTTTATTTTTGATTTTTCAAGACAGAATTTCTCTATATATCCCTGGCTGTTCTGGAACTCACTCTGTAGACCAGGCTGGCCTTGAACTCAGAAATCCACCTGCCTCTGCCTCCCAAGTGCTGGGATTAAAGGCACGTGCCACCACTGCCCAGCTTGAACTTTAATTTTAAGGTAAGGATAGAAGGAAGTGAAGGAAGAGAGAGGGACAATGTGACAATAAGATAAAATTCTCTACCTACATATTCTTTAATGATTATAAATATTGTTGTGCTTTTTATTATTCACTTTTTAAAAAGGAGTTTTAACAGGTCTACCTTTAATTGACTCCACAGTCATAATTTCAAAATAAGAAATTAAAGAATCCCCCATGGCTTAGAGGACTAGAGGGCAATTCATTCCACAAAGGAAGGGAAATCACTTTTTGTGTTTCCTAGATTTGCATGTGAAAACGGATGATATGACTCAAATTCTACAAATATGACATGAAAGCTGCACCTGGAATTTTAATCATCTTTCTAATCAGTCCTCGGGGCTCCATTTGAGGTGGATAAATTCAGTTTGCAATATAAATATGATTTCTATGTGTTACAAAAAAAAACCTCTTGAGCTCCGAGCCACTTTCAGACCTTCTGAAGGACGTTCCAGTCAGATTGGTGCCTTCTTGGTGCTCACTAGGGTTGAAGAGGGAAAGAAGAAAAGCAGAGGAAAGAGTGTTGTCTTCAGAGAAGCTGGCAATCAAGCTTTGTACATGTAATCAAAAGAGACTGGTTCTGGGCACAGGGACCTTACTTGACTCAAAATATAAGGTAGGGGAAGATTGAAGAGGCCACCTAACTTCAACCTCTGGCCTCAAGAAGCATGCACGGCCAACCCTAAAGCATTTATTACAGGTGTTGCATCCTTAGAGAAAATTGTGCCAAGACCTCAGTTTTGCCTAATAAAAAGAAATTACATGAATATAATGGCAAGAATATGACTAAGACTCAATAAGTAGTGAATGTCACTGTTTTGTAAGAAGGTATACTTTGAATCAAATGTATAACTGTGAAGTTTACCATGCCTCTCAAAAGGAACACTTACTTCTAGGATAGGCCATTAAGGACCTTAATAAAATTGAACTATTGGTGTGGTCTTACGTATATTCAGCTTTCTGCAGCCTATCATGCATAAAGGTTGGAGAGTAGACCACGAAAGTAATTGTCTATTGTCTATTCTTTGACATTGGAGTGGATGGTGACACAGCATGTCTCATCTGCTGCTCTCTTTACCCTACTCCATCCATGTCTCTTCCTCCAACCCATTAAGTCTTTGCTTCAATGTCACCTTCTTCACAGTTCATCCCAGGACCACTTGTAATAATATATTTAGGAAGCACTTAATTCTTATGATCTAACTTTCCCTTTAGATTCTGAGCTAAAGATATGTCTAGTAATAAGAATATGGAACGGTGACAATGGGTGAATGTCTATAACCAAGGTAACAATAAAAGAACTCCAGACAGCTTATCCGAAAACAAAATCAAAAGCAACTAACAAAAGAAAACTTCAGCTCTCTCTTTTCAACCTGCCGTCGTCATAGCATGTAACACTCACTTCTTTGTTAGCAAGCTTTCGATTCATCTATAACAAACTGTCTATTATGTTCAAGACATGACTTTAGGAATGGGGCAGGAGGGTGAGCAGTAAATCCTATGTAAACTGGGAGATAACAGTCTAGAAGTTCACAATACAAGTAATCTAACACAAGGCAACTCAGAAGACATTAAAAGATTATAAGGACTCTAAGATCATATAGAGGTTTACAAGATTAAAAAATAGTGGGTGGCTTAGAAAGGTATGAAAGGTCTTGGAAGAGACAAGACTTAATCTGGTTCCTAAATCATGATAAATCTTCAAAAGATGACAGAAGCAGAACATTTCAGCCCAGACCAACAAAAGTCACTGCAGGAAACTATATACATGGTTAGTGAACATCTTACTCAACTAGGATGCTGAAAAGTGATTGAAATTGTGGAATCAAATTAGATTGAAGTTGTGGCCCTATGTCTCATTGTCCATTATTCCCTCTCTTTATTAATTACTTTTTTCTGTGTCTCTGTGACAGAATATCAGACATAATAACTTAAAGAATGAATATTATATGTTTACTTCATAGATCCAGGATTGCTTGACCCCATTTACCTCATAACCTCCTTCTTCTAATTAGGACCCTCCACGACTTTCAGAATCTCCACCAAAGTGTTCATATCCTAACAATTACATTCTCTAAACCTCAACTTTCTCATCAGCAAAATGGGGATAAAAATATACTGAGTACCTCAACTGTCTCTTATAGAGGCCAAACATGGTAAAGCATGAGAGTGTCTGCTCCCATTGCCTTTACTGCCTTCCCTTTAAAACTATAGAGATGAGAAACAGTACTCAATTTTCTTCCTTCTATTTCCCTTGTGCTATTTTGAACTAAGCTATTCCCTGGTAGCGAATGAAACATTTCTGAAGCTGCATACATGCTTCAAAGCTTCTGGGTGCCATTGTGTACGCAGAAGCAGTACCTTAATTGAATAGTAGCCTAATAGCCTCAGAAAGCTGCTGCAATTAAACAGAAAAAAAAAACTGTTGATTTAAAAATAGCAACCTTTAGAGGAGTGGAGGAATGAGCTCCTGTGTGTTGCCCTGACATTCTTCTCAACACTATTTTTAAAAGAGCAAAATTAAACTAAATAAACGTCCAAATCTAAATTGCTCACCAGTTCAACAAAATCGGAGTCAATGGCTATGAAAAGGTCCCCACCCCCAAGAAGCAACATTGATGAGGCTCAAACAGACCTAAGTTAAAATAAATATACAAACACACAAAATCAAATAACTAATGTGCTCAACTGGGAGAGAGTGGATTTCATTTCTTTCAGAATTATTTTTAAGTGAAGAGACAGAATTTATCGTTTCCTTTTCAGGATCTT
Source organism: Montemys delectorum (assembly GCA_019843815.1). Lineage (NCBI taxonomy): Eukaryota > Metazoa > Chordata > Mammalia > Rodentia > Muridae > Montemys > Montemys delectorum. The sequence goes on from JADRCD010234275.1 coordinate 14,540, forward strand.
AGAATCCTTCAGTATTGGGTAGAGCATGTACTGCCTCTCATGGTAAAGAGACTTGAAGGTGAAGGGTCTGATTTTGCCACAAAAACCTAGACATAATTTCCTTCATGAAATGAGACACAATCTAAAATAGCCGGTCCATCGACCCCTTTACGTGGCTTAAATGTAATATAGCCTTCTCTCGGAACAGAAGCTATGGCCGTAGACTATAACCACCTGGAGCCTTTGCCAGGCAGGTGTCCACCTGAGAAATGGACTTTTTCATGAAGCAAATGGATCCTGAGGCTGCTGAGTCATAGCAGGTATGGAAGCCTTCCCTGGTAGCAGGAAGTTCTGTAGGGCAGGGCTGGGAGTCTGACAGCGGGAAGAGATACAAGGTGAACGCTTAGACATGCCTTAGCCTTTGTGTCACTAGAGAGGCTTGTCCACAAATACCAAATTCATGTCAAGATCTAAGTGACTACCTGAGACGTCTGTGATGCTATGAGAGGAAGGAGGCCTGGACATGAGCCTAGCCTTTAGGTTCATGGCCATTTGGGACTCACTGGGGTGCCTCCTGCCACTGTCCTAACAGACCTTGCTGCTACCAGGGAAAGCTTCCACACTCTCAATTACTCATGGAGCAGGCTCATGCTCCCTTGATTTTGAACCACTGTCGGCATCAAGTGTAGTCTATGGAACTAGGCTCTTTCATTTTAATCAGCTATATTTAATTTTTATTTAAATTTTATACCATATTTTGGTAACATTCTTCTCCCTCCCTCAACTTCTCCCAGATCTTCCCAACCTGTTCTATTTTATGTTGTTTTTCTCTTTAAAAAAAACAAACAAGCCAAAAAACAACAACAAAAAATAAAACAGGAAAATCAAAACAAAAAAAAAAAGAAAAATTACAAAACAACAACAACAACAAAAAAGCACATGATAAAACATGGGATACCTTTTGTAGACACCACTAGTGGCCATGGGGTCTGCCCTGGAGTGTGGTTTGTATGTCTAGTGGCACTCCACTGGAGAAAATTGATTTTTCCCTTTCCCAACAAATATCCATTGTAAATAGTTTATTGGTTAGAAATGTTGTGCCTGTTTCCCTTCTCGAGTCTGGAATTTTCTGTTTTGAACTTGTGCAGATCTTACTTGTGTCGCTGTGGTCTTTGTAAGTTCATATGTGTGCCAACCCTATTGCCTCTGAATGATGTCGTCCTTAAAGTCATTCTTCTTCCCTGGTTTTGACAATCTTCTTGACTCTGGTCCTATGTAGATTCCTGAGTGTTGAGGTGAGGGATTTCATAAATATATCCCATTGGAGCAAGTCTTTCACACTCTGTACAGTGTCCAGTTGCTGGTCTGTATGTTTCTTACTATCTACTGCAAGAAACTTCTCTGATGGGGATTGAGCAGTACACTGATCTATCAGTACAGAAATACATCATTAGGCGCCATTGTATTGCTATATTCCTTTAGCAGCATAATCGTAGCATGTTTCCTCGTAGGGTCCGTTAACTGTCTAATCTGAGGCTTATGACTACTTGATCAGTGTTGGGTGTGAAGAACCCTATAGTAAGTAGTTACCCATTTTTCATCTAACAAATAAGTGCTTGTTGTCCTTTCCCCAAACTTACACGCCACCGACAAACTCAAGACAGAGCCCATTGTTTGTTGGAGGCATAGCTTCTGCTGTCTCTGGAGTTCAGGCCTGGAGAGCAGTCTCTTTTCCTCTCCATGGTATTCAATGACTGCTGTGTATCCTACCAGCATCTCTGGTCTTCTACCTGATGCCGTCCACATAGTTTCCAGCTATTTTATAACAGTGGCTGATAAGCATAGTTACTTTCTTCCTCTAAATAGCAACACTGCAGAATCCAATCTTACAACCACAGGAAATTACAGTTTCCAGATATTTCCTTCTAAAACTTTACACCCTGTGGCTTAATATAATGGATGTAGCCAGGCCTGCCAAACAAAGACATTTCAGCTCCACATCTACACTCCTTCACTCTGCTTCTACCTTAGGTGTCAAGTTTCATCTTATACATTAAGTTTAGTCTCCTTTATATTTTTCATTGGTATTCTGGTTTTCAGAGCCCAGAGGACAGAAAAATATTTTAGAAGTTAAATTTTTATATTTCTAAAGGTCAATCATCCAAGTGTGAAAGCAGGCAAATTTTATTCCACCAGAAAATGTGTTTAGAACCTTTGTCTCTGCACTGGTAACATCACACTGTTTTATTCTGAAATTACAAAATGGAAAACCTTAAGTTTGTTTGGTATGACTTTCTACAGGATGCTAATAAGAAAAGGATTGGTATTTTTTAAGAAAGGAAGTAGAAGTTAATATGAAAATTTTTTTAAGATAGGAGGTAACATGAATATCATACACAAATTGTATATTTACCAACCTTGTTTATATAATTGTAAACAATGAGCTGACAAAAAGCTACAATTTTCATGATCTTATAGCTTTATTTTAATTGCTCCTTCTTATTTCTCTATACTCTAACATAATTTTACAAGCCCACCTCACACCAATGAGAGGTGGGCAGCTGATATTAAGAAGTGGGTTCTTAGCATTGCAGATGACAGAAAGTGTTTGCTGACGGGAGCGAATATGACTGTCTCCTACGACAAATACAGAAGCAGATGCTTAAATCCAGCCATTGGACTGAGTGTGGGGTCCCTGATGGAGGAGTTGGAAAAGGGACTGAAGGAGCTGAGGGGGTTTGCAGTCCTCCTAGGGGAAGCAACAGTGGCAACCGCCCAGACTCCCTGGAGCTCCTGGGGACTGGACCACCAACCAAAAAGTACACATGGAGGGGCCCATGGTTCCAGCTGCATATGTAGCAGAGGACGCCTTGTTGGACATCAGTGGGAGGAACGGCTCTTTAGCCTGCGAAGGCTCGGTTACCCAGTGTAGGGGAATGCCATGGCAGGGAGGCAGGAGTGGATGGGTAGGTTGGGTAGCATTCTCACAGCTGTAGGGGAGGGGGATGGCATAGGGGGTTCTGGAAGAGAGACTTGGAAAGGGGATAACATTTGAAATCTAAATAAGGAAAATACCCAATAAAAGAAAAGAAACAAAAAAAAAAAAAAAAAAGAAGTGAGTTCTCTTATCATCTCTGTCCTTCGTGACTTCAAAGCCCATTAGGCACCCAGCCCAAATTACATAAACTTCTCATAAAATTTAGCAGGCTAGGAGAGTTCAGGACATCTTGAAGCAGGCACATTATCAAAGGTATACATGTCTGGTCTACTCTGCAGAGGGGCTACCATGCAAAGACAACAGGGATTCACTTTATTTCCCTGTACTAGAACCTGTCCTCCCCTGCTTCTATCCTTATAACATCCTGAAATTCCATCCTTTAGTTCAAGAAGTTTCTGCCACTCAGACATGAGCGTAGCCTTCATAAGATGTATTGAGCATATTTTAAAAATACTATACCTCTGAAAAACGCAACATGTGAATAAGAATTAGGATTATATACACAAAGCCAGGGAGTTCAAAGTGAAGAGTCCCAGAGCAAAAACTCTCAAACAAATGTCACAGATATATTAAGGTTATGGGGACACTGTGCCTGGGATATGACTAGGCAGTGAAGAGAAATGCCACTTGGAAATCTCTGGCATGTGTATTTCCACCCGTATTTTCAAATTAGTTATTGCTAAAAGTAATAAAGGATAGAATTTTCAACCACATACATTTTGATCCAGTTTTATTAAGCTATTCCTGGTTGTCAGTGAATGTGTATATATGTGTGTGGACAAATACACACAGTTACTTCAGATGCTTAACTAAAATTGATAATAGACTTCCCAAGAGATGAACTGAATTCTTTGATTTTTTATTCATCGATTCTGAGTTAAAATGACATGCTTTATTCTCCACACATCACATATATGTCACTACTCAAAAAGAATACAAACAGTTAAAGGAAATATTTTGAAAATCACTAATTTTTTTTGAAAACAAAATTTATAATTTGTTTTAATTATAGTGTATGCATATACACATGCATATATCTAAATTATAATATAGTGTTTAAAGTTTCTATTTAATGTATTTCCACTCGCTATTCCATTAACACACCATCCCTATCCCTAGACTCTGGAACCATGGCTTCCTCGAGCCTACCTTCCATCTTTCTGTTTGCTACCTCATCTTCAATAATAAATAAAGCCCACTTCATCTTTGTTGTCTAATCATCCCAGTACTTCTAGTTTTCATTTT
>JADRCD010234276.1:0-15586 GCA_019843815.1 Montemys delectorum
AACATCTGCAACAATGGGTAGGCAAACCTAAGTGTGCACACTGAAGTCCTACATGCTCCAGACAATTAATTCCCTCATGTTTAGAAAGAATGTGTCCACTCTTAAGGATCCTAATTGTGATTTCCAGGTTGTATAATCTAGACTCATTAGGAGCACAAGAAGATGGCCCAACAGCAGCATCTCACTGGAGATCTTACAGCTTTTAAATGAATCACTGTGCTAAGAGCTGGGGTCTAAGACTGGCATCTGTGACTCTAAAATGTAGGAATGGGAACAGGAACTAAGCTTTTCTACGTTTCATTAAATTATTCCTACAGAATTCATTTTCTCTTATTAGAACAACAGAAGGGACAACAAGGATGCCTTGAACGTCACCCACATCAACGATGCGACCTGAGGCTCATCAAGATATAGACAGTCGTGATCGCTACCTCCTAAGAAGTTAAGCTTTCCCCCTCATCCTCAGTTTGGAGAATTACACAAGAAATAGTTTAGGTTTAATTACAGGTGTGGCGATAATTAGCTGCAGTATTAACTGGAGAGGACTTTAACATGAATGACTACAGAAGATGCCCGGCTCACACTATGTACTCATCCCGCCGAGAGGACTTCTGACACTGCAGTCGACATACAGACAAAGATTATTTACTGTGTTTATTTTTATTTAGTCTTATTCTACTGTGGTTGGCAATTTGAAAAGCGCAGAGGGCAGATTGTAAACCTAATAATTTTTCACTAGGATGAAATTACTTGTGTTCTTTACATACATACAGAAAAGCAGCTGAACAAATGGGGGAAAGTAAAGGCCTGATAAAGATTTACATCTGTATGAAATGTTAATTTTATATCATGAAGGTCTATAATAAATTGGTTTTGTATATGAATAAAGTTCTGCAATTCTAATACAAACTGGTGATTCAAAATACTTGACAGTTAAAATTATAATGAAAAAGTATATCTTCTTTAAAGTGTGAAAACATTAAAATACAGTCCATAGCTAGTTTACAGAGAGTAAAGCACAGTGAGATACATATGTGCACATACCGATAAAACCCACCCGACCTACAGCTAAACACTAGCCCTGTGACTTGCTGATTCTGAGAGACGAACACTCCCGCACTGTCAGCACACCTCGGACCCTCTATACATCCTCTAAACACAAAGAAAAGGGTCTCGCCTTCTGCTAGTCCCACTCTTGACTTACAGCAACTCTGGTTTTACTCTGTTGCACTTCTCTATTACTGGACAAGAACACATGTGCATGCAAGTGTGTGTACATTCACACACATACACACACACACACACACACACACACACACACACACACTCCTGAACACTCACCCACATGCTCATGTGCACGCTCACTCGCTAGGGCACATATGCACACACGTGCCTGGAAGACTGACTGACAAAAATAAGATGAGTTGTAGAACTTTAAAACTGTGTAGAAATAAAAGAGAGATTTAAGAATATAGCAAGCTCATACTTAGGCAGGACTACTGGCATTACTGACTTTTAAAGCAATTTAATACCTATTTTGCTAAGTTCCTTTTAATATATGTTTTATATGGAAGAGATTCTTAAGTATGTCTTATGCCGCATGTGATTCTTTAATTTCTAATAAGTAAATGTATAAATGTCATGCAATTACTATTTTCATGCAATGGACATGAACCGTGATTAAGTTTGTTTGTTTGTTTGTATTACAGATTTGATCTTAATAAAAAAAACAAACCTCATTGCAGAACTAACTCATTTCTTATGTATAATTTATGAAACTTCATCAATTCTGGAAAATTTATAACAATTATTATCAAAAACAGATTATAATGTTTGTTTTATTTTGGCAGGGTTTGCAAGGAAACAGGGTACATACAGAGAGATGGTGAGATGAATGGGACTGGGAAGCAGGGTGTGAAATTCACAAAGAATTAATAAAAGGTTAAATAAAAAATTATTTTGAGTCCCGTAAATGTTCATAAATCTTAGTAGGAGATTTATAAACCTATAGAGTAATGACAGATAATAGACAGGATATTATTATAGAAGGACTCTGAACAAATTCTAATGGCCAAGAGCTCTGACATGGGTCTCTGAATCCTAGAAACACAAAAGGGAAGACATAAGAATCTGTATGTTTAGGGCCATATTTTAAATTGAAGGGAAAGTTTTTGTTCAGGGGGATAAACATAGGTGTACGGATGGGATGAGGGATGGGTGAATGGATGGTTTTACTCTTTGAATATCTGATACACAGAAAAACACACTTCTCGTTGCCTTAGGTCAGTCTCAAACTTTATCCAAGATGCCGCAAGAGGAAGGAGACTCAGCCATGGTGGTTTTGCATGTACGTAAGTTAAGACCACTGGTATCAAAGCGACCAGAGTTTCCAGGACCCCTGCAGATACTAAGACCCACATAGCTCTCATCTTTTTGTCAAGTGACACAGTGTTTGTACACGATCTCTTATACACTACTGCGAGATTGCTTAAGATATCCAAGAATTGGTAGATGCTGTGCATGCAATTATGCTATGCTACTTAAGATAGAGTGGCAGGGGAGGAAGTGTCCATAGATGTTCAATGCCAATGCAGTTGTTTTGGGGAGTATTTTTACTCCATAATTGAGTATGGAGCATAAAGTAGTTATTAAGAGATAAAGATCTGCAAATGTAGCCTGGTGCCAACACAAGTTAAAACTTAACTCCCTTCTCTGTCACAGTAACTTTTACACAAGCTGAAGAAACCCTCAGATAATTGTAAGCATTGCCATTCCTGTGCATGAGAGTGACAGAAGGGGTGCAGGAAAGGACAGCACTCTGAAATCACTGCATGCCCCTTTCTGGGCACCACTGGAAAGGCAGCACAGTTTGCCTCCTCCCACAGTTTAATCTCTCTTTTCTCTTAGGCTCTTCCCTCTGTACCCTGCTGCAGCCTTGGAGTTCTTCCAAGTGCACAGTAACTGTCAGACTTTAGGCTTTTCCGGGGAATCGTTTCTCCAAGGCTCCATTCATTATTTGTATAAATGTATGGAAAATGTCAAAGGAAGACTTGTTCTGATGGCTGGAGAGAAGGCACACTTTCTGTTCAGTATCTGAGTAAGTCAGGGAAAGTAATCCAAATCACACAAGAGGGGGGCTAAGACATATGACACAAATCATATAACAGGAGGCTAAAACTGCCTACAGCAGAGAAGACGATGGTCTAGTAGAAGTGAGTGCTGACTGCTCTAGGTTTTAAAGGACAGAGCTTCACAGCGCAGTCATTGTACAAACCAGAAGCTGTTCTCCAGACCCTGTTGCACACTCCTGTGGTCTCTGTGTCAAACTAATAGAGTGCCTGTGATACTACCATCAGAAGAAAGCGTGTATCTTATCCTTCAGATGCAGTAAGCTAGTGTTAGGAACACTAGAAATTAGAATTAATTACTAATTAGTAAGTTAGAAGTTTTAATAGAAATTATTTTTAACTAATTCTTTGAGAACTTCATACAATATAGTTTGAACATAGTCACAGGCCCCGCCCCCAGTTCCTCCTCTTTCCAGCTTCCAACTCTCATGTCCCAATCAACTTTAACATTATTGGGGGAGGGGAGTCCTTCTCGTTTATAAATGGTGTCTGGGTCTCATAATACCTACAGCATTGCAGACTAGAGGAAGGACCCATTGTACAAAACACTCCTAGAAAGAGCGAGTGTTCTGGTCCTCCACAATCAACCTGAACATCGGCTCTTCTGTTTGTATTCCTCACTTGGATTTCATGATAAGCTACACTTTGATATAATCCAAGGATAAACATCAATATTTCCAGGTTAAAAAAAAAGTCTTTTCTTCCGAAGGGGGAAAACAAACACTTTTTTCTAAACCTATGTATCCTGAGTAGCAGGCTGGCGGACTATGTCAGCACAATCCATCGCTGAAGACAGTTCACAGCAGAATGAGCACTCCGTATAGGCAGTGGCATGGCATGACATCATCCAAACACCAAAGTGTGAAGAAAAACTTTGATAAAGTTATTTCCACTCAAGGAGACCTTAAATTTAATTAAACTGTCTGAAATACTCTAACTCTGAATTAGTTATTTCAAGGTATGATAATTCTTTACTGAAAAAAAGTTATTCATCCTTATAAGTACTTCTCCAAAGGTTTCATGTTCAGAAAATGCACATGATTCCTGCTCAGACTCCATGCCAGCTTGATCATCTACACGGGTTCTCCACCTGTGGGTCACAACCCTCCCTCCCTCCGGGGCTTCCATATCTGACACTTGCATTATGATTCATAATGGCAACAAAATAACAGTTATGAAGTAACAGTGAAATAATTTTATGGTTGGGGGTCCCCACAGCATGAGGAACTGTATTAAAGGCTCACAGCATTAGGGAGGGTGAGAGCCACTGGGCTACACCATACACTCACAAACGTCTACTTTTTGGCCCCTCTAACTACTGACCACTGCTAAGACAGTGAACAGTCATTTCAGCAGTTAGAATACAGCAGCACCTCTCCATTTCAGCACAAGGATGAGTATAAACGGCTGGCAGAGATTGTGAAGTAACGCTTGACTTCAATATACCTTAACAATGGGCTACCTCAAGCTGCCTGTGGGATGTCCTAGTAAGTCCATTACAATAAAGTGATTCTTGTCTTTAAAAAATCCCAAATGGCAATTTCTAATGTTTTGAAACCGTGAGAAAAGTTCCACACTCACTCAGATTTCCACTTCTGTCCATACTGCCCAGGGCTCATGTGCTTTACTTCCCCTTCGACTCCAGCTCTTGGCTCCTCACTGCTCGCTACTGAGAAAGAAAATAGGGTAGAGAAGCCACTGTTCGACAGGAGTCCCCTCCTGAAAATGCACCTGATAAACAGCCTTCAGTAATACACTTGCAGGCTCCTAGGCCAGAGAAGAACCCAGTTGGCGACCTGGACCCCAAAGTCTTTCCTGTCACAGCCTCATCCACAGAAGAGGACCTGGGCAAAAAAATACAGCTTTGGGAAACAGAATTTTATTTTTTATTTATTTTTATTTATTTATTTATTTATTTATTGGTTTTTCAAGACAGGATTTCTCTGTGTAGCCCTGGCTGTCCTGGAGCTCACTCTGTAGACCAGGCTGGCCTTGAACTCAAAAATCCACCTGCCTTTTCCTCCCAAGTGCTGGGATTAAAGGCATGCTCCACCACCGCCTAGCCAGAAAACTGATATTTTAATCTGAAAAATAGAGGCTTACAGCCATTTAAATGTAGCTTTACTGACTGCCACTGTGTCGGTGTAAGGGCTATCAGACCTAGCTCTGCCATTCACTTCTGCAAGCCAACAACTGCACACACACACACACACACACACACACACACACACCAAGCCTTCCGTGTGTGTGTGTGAGTGTGTGTGTGTGTGTGTGTGTGTGTGTGTGTGTGTGTGTGTGTTTACATATTATTCTGCTCTTTCAACATCTCTGTAAGAATGGGACAGTCACTCTCCAGGTGACAGCAAGCATGAAGGCTGCCTTCAATTGCCTATCCCTACACCCACCGTGTCTCCCATTGTTCTCTATGAAGACCAGTCACTGATGATGGATCCCACCAATCTGCCCCAGGCAAACACGGCCATCTGAAACTACATTCTAAGCACTAAAGGTTTACTGCTTCAGTCCCAATACATATCTAAAAATCATTTTTAAAGACTCAGTAAAAATATCCTCCTTATTTCCCACATAATACAATGTTTACACAACTCGGATATAAGACTCTTGGTTTTTACAAATTTAGAGCTGAAGTTCTCAGGAGTTCTGAGATGTGGTGGTGTGCTCCACTATCCCCTGCTCAGGAAACACAGGGGAAGGAGCCCTGGCCACACAGCAACACTAACAAACTCCTGACTAAGATGAGGCATTAGTTACTAAGTCTTAGAACAGTACGCTGGGCTTGCAGGTCAGTGGGGCCTGTCACTGCAGTGCTTGGTGGCAAGGCCAGAGAATCAGGACTTGAGAGCTATCCGCAACAGTATGTGATTTAGAGGCCAGCCCAGGATAAACATGGCCCTGTCTGAAAAAGGAAAAAAAAAAAGGACCGTCATCAACACCAAAATAGCAGCTGGCAGACCAGAAGGCTGTGCTTGGAAATCAAAGGAAAAAGAATTAGGATGTCTGCGTAAAAAACAAAGAGTGTGAGCTAATTGTATGATTCTGACAATACTTCTACTCTGAAATTATTGCATAATAAATGAAAATTTAAAAACTACAATAAAAGCAGGAGATTATTTAAAGCATTTTTGATGCTCTAAAGATTTATAGGAAATCAGGCAGACTTAAATGCCAACATGTTCCCATATTATTCTAAATATATTTTCCCCTAAACTGTAATTTAAAACAAATAAGTCCAATTGTGTTTTTAAAAAATAGTCTTTTCCTTGTCTGCCAACATTAAAATAGCATAATCAGGGAGTTTTAATTGTGTCTTTAAACACTAGACTTAGAAGAAAAAATGGTTTCTTTATATTACAAAAATCCTTAAGACCTTCTCATGAGCAAGTTTATAAGCAAGCACCCTGCACATAGTACCTACTAGTTAAGCCAAAAAAAATAAATAAATAAAATAAGCAACAAGAATGAGCAAAATATAAATTACTATTTATAAGAGTGGCACACTTTATTTCATCATTATCATTAAATTCCTGCCATTCTAAAACTCATTTTTATATATTTTCAAGCTTTACAAAGTGCTTTAAAATCTGTCACCTTATTCTAGTCTCCCCAAATATTTACACTAGGTGAACGGTATACCATCAGTTGTGCAATAAATTTTATATCAATATGATATCAAAGCCATTCTGGGGAGTTAGAGGTGGGCAGAGGGACAAGTGTTGAGGGTGTGATACTCAGAGTCACTTGTAAACATGTGTAAGTAACACTGTCAAAGAAGAAACTCAGTCAAAATTAAAAACAAAATGCGGTTTTCCCATTTAACAGTTTTGAATAACAGTGAATGTCAAGCAGTTCACCATTCCATTCATTGAGAGCATGTCCTAGAAATCAATTAAAAGGAACAGGTTTGTCGTTTAGGGTGCACCCCTCCTCCACAGGCTTACAAAAGCACTGCTGCTCAGAGGGGAGCAACCAAAGAACCCAATGCAGGAAAACAACATGTGCACTGGACTACTTAAGGTCTTAGTGACAGCACACTCACTAACACAACAGCCCTTCGCATCTCTCCACGCTATCTGGTCTGTGACAAGGGAAGAGGTGGACAAGGATCAGCCTGAGCCTCCCGAGCTCTGTCTCTTCGGTCAGTTGTTTAAAACACAGCTGTCTCGATACGATCATAAAATTCTCATGTATAATTGAATATTTTACACGGTTTCATGGTAAGCAAAAATGGAAACCCTATGAACAAGCTCGGTAGCACTGCATTGAATGCATCGGGTTTAACTTATGAGTAGATAGTCTATCTCTTAAAATACTGTTAAGATGATAAGCTAAAATGACACTAGGATTTACCTCACAACTCAGAATTTCATCCATATAGGGCAGTATTCCCTTTCTTTCATTTGTGATCTAACCAGAACCTGTATTTTCTCTTTATTATGAAATGCATGAAAATATATGTTAAGTAATAAAACATCAGCCATTTACTCACTTAACTCAGCCAGTCTCATAAAAAGCCAAAAAAACCTCTTTGAAATTATGCTGGGTGGCCTATATCATTTAATAATTCAATTAGGATATAAAACAAATATTTTATAGGTGCAAACAATATTGAGACTATTTAAGGATCCATGAGCATATCCTAAGTCTTAATTACTTCAGAAGTGATAATATTGGGAAACATCATCCTTTAACTGGACAGTGGACAAACGTAAGGAAACACTTTTCCATCCCCACACCCTCAGAGGGCAAGAGGGTCACAGGAGGGAGGGTCACTGGACGCTGCCTGCGACGCTGCCTGCGACGCTGCCCGCGACGCTGCCTGCGACGCTGCCTGCGACGCTGCCCGAGCAGTGCAGACTGCTCAGGAGGCTGTCTCTTGCATCAGCCTGCGAAGCTAAATGATGCCTGCTCAGACTGCTCTTGAACACTGTGTTATGTCAAAAATAAATAAATATTAGGATCGAATGAAACGTCATCCTTGTGGAAAGTTAAAATCCCTTCACTCACTAGATAATTAAGAACTTTGAAGGATGGGAAGAAAATATGTGGCATGCTGTTCTTAAAATATTTGCCAAACAAGTATGTTTTCAAAAGATAGCCAACAATGGAAAAAATTACAGTTAAATTCTAGTATCTTAGGAAAAAAACTTTTGAAAGGCAGTCTTTTTTTTTAAGTGACCAATTAAACCGTAGACACATGAGATCCTATTATTCAAAACTGTAGCACATCATATGAACATATAAGCAGATTCTCAAAAGTATATATACTAAGCATGATAGCTCTCTGAATAGAAACTATACATTTTAAGCATTAAAATATGAAAAGGGGTAGAGGGATTCTTTTTATATTTAGAAAACACAACTCATTTCCTATGTGATGATACTTACTAGTTATTATGCAGACCAGAGTCAGTGGTTTCACTTTGCCAACCAAGTAGTTATTTTTAAACAGTACAGCTCAAGAATTAAAAAGCATTGAAAAGGTCCCAGTCTCTAAAAATGTGGGCTTAAGACTTACAGTCATTAAGCTATAAAATTACTATCAGAAAACAAAAATATCCTGAACCAAGTTAACTTCAGAAATAAATCATTTTTAACTCTGAGCCAACAAACGTTTTACTTCTTAAGCCTTTTAAAAATATTTTTTGTGTATATACACATTATTATAATTTCAAAATATACTCGCAGGAAAAGATTGCATATAGAGGGTCAATTTCTATTACTATGTCTAGCAAATACAATCAGATATTAATTAAACAAATAAACAGTTTTAAAAGTAATATTTTCTTCAATATATTTCCATTGTAAGACTTGCGATTCAATACTCAGCACTACAAAGGCAGAAAAGTTTCCAAACTGACAAGATATGAATATATTAATTTTCAAAAGGTAAGCCTATACATTCACTTATTTGTTGAAAAGAGATACCTAGAACTTTGGACATAAGCTCTAAAATTGCTATTAAGAAAAACACTTTAAATGACAGCAATTTTTCTAGAAGCTAATAATTTACTATAAGATAATATCCTATTCTATGGTTTAAAAATGAAAGCCAGTTATAGCAAAGGTAGGCTCCTGCAGCAGAGTAGGAGAAAAATCTTCAAATATTTTAGCCTGCTAAATTCATAAAGAAATAACATAACAAGCACATAATATTTATGGTCATATTAAAATATTATTATAAACAGCTATATAAGACCTATATAAAATTCCAGCTGCTAATGACACGGAATAGATTACACTGAATTTATAGTAATTTTATACTGTGTATAAAAGGGTATACCTTATAAATCTAATAATTAAACTACAAAAAGTTATATGGTCTCCCTATATAGACATCTACCTGAAAAATCACACAAGATTTAACCATTTGTATTGGTATGTATATTTGTCAACCTGAAATCTATAACATGATGGTAACTATAATTATACATGCTCTTGACCCTAGGCAGCTTACAGAGAGCAGTTCAGAACTCACTGCAGGGTCAGGGAAGTGCAGAGATAGGAGCATTCCCTTTACAGGAAGGGCCACGAGGGTCCCTGACTCAAAGAAGAAAAAGCTCACTAACAAAACACAATGTCTGTTATGCTGGGATACGTCTATGTAATTTAGTTAATATATAGAATGATCTATATGTAAGTATATCAACTCATACCCAGTTACTTACATTTCCTTCGTTAGGATTTCACTCTTACCACATGTCCTGAAGCAGTCGGAATCGTGCACAAACACTAACTCAATAGTATTTATTGACCTATTATGATAGGTCTTTTAATATATGCCTAATTATTATAAGTTTAATATTTTTGAGATAGAGTCTCACTATTTAGGCCCAGTTGGCTTGATAACTTTGGTGTTTTGCTTTAAAATCCGAAATAACCAAATATTGTTTTGAAAGAGGTACATGGGGGAGTAGTCCCTCAATAGCCAACATGCATAAAGTCTTGAGTTCTGATGCAGAGTGAAAAATAACTTTAAACACTTGCCTGTTTGTAACACTTAGTTTATTTTATTATTTATATATGGTAGCTTCAAACAGGAAATATTTGTCTCTCCCTCATCACAACTGTGCTCGCTCTTCTGGCACTGAGTAATCCTAAGTAGGAAACAACTGTGTGAGCTTTTAAAGCATGGGGTATAAATATACCATGCAGGCCTCAAAAATAAAGCTGTTACACAGATGTTTTTCAAAATGTAATGTTTGATCTTCCCATCCAAGATGTGCAAGTTGTAAGCAAAACAGAAAACAGTTACTAGGACAATCCCTAAGCCTCAGTACATGTATGACAGGGAATCTCAAACCAGAGTTTTGAATGTACTTTTTAATTTCACATTTTGAAAATCACATGGGAAATTTTAAATTTATTTTAAAAATTAGTTACAGTACATCCCCAAATCAAGACCAAACCCAACTGTAAGCAGCTCTGGCTGCTTCCCCACAGCTAGTGCAGCCTACTTTGTCTACATTCCCTAGAATCGCCCAACAGGAGCACAGCTCTACCTCCCAGCGCCTTCACTTTAATCATGACCTTGCAAACAACGCACAAAGAAGGACCCTCGTGGGTAGGCTACTTATTTATCCATGTTCTGTGTGAAAGTTCCAAAGTTATAGAATCAATCTAGTCATTAAAACTAAACACACAAGGGGAAACACCGGAAGTAAGAAAGCAGAACATAGCATCATTCTTTCTAAGGCATGTTTTAAAACACGTACCTTGGAAAATTTTCCAAGTATGGACATTATTAGTAAGCAACAAAAGTATTCTTTCTGAATGGAAACATCTGCAATTTGGCTAGGAGAAGCAAAGCCATCTATTACATAACTAACGGGCCCACGCTGTACACTGCGATGCAAAAGGGAGCAGTAAGTAAACAGCTCTAGTTGCATTTCTTAGCAGAATTTACCGAAGAATACCCTAAGGGGTACGAAAGCTTCCCTGATTTCTGTGCAAAGATATTCTAAAATAAACCTGAAATTGGTAACTTTAGTTAAATGAAAACTAAATTTTAAAGTTACATGCACTCCTAAAAATAATTTTTAAAAGGTGTAATTGTTTAGGTTGCCGTCACTTACTATAGGCACGCCCTGCCATTACTACAGAATTTAGGTAATTATTCACACCATGATACGTGCCTTAAAAAGGACAACAGGAAACGTTTCTCAAATGTGTGTGATTGAGGCGTGTGTGGTGAAACTAAGTTTATCAACATGAGCTCAAATTGTTTACCAATGTCCAAAACTGACCTGCAGGCCTATTGCTTCCATAGGAGACATTAACTTTGCTATTTTTTTTAAATCCCTGTATAGTCTTACCTAAGCGAGCACTTTCTAAGCTGACAGCCATGGCGCTGCAGCCTGCTTCCTGGCTACCTGGCTCTGAGCCTCTTGCTCTTTGTCTCCCCCCCTTACCTTCGCCTCCCTGGCTTCTTTGTTTGTATCTTTTCATACTTCATTCCTTCTTTATCCTGCAGCACACAGCCAAAAGGGCCTGTGTCACCAGGCCTGATATAGCTATTTAAAAAAAAAAAAAAAACGTTCTTCCTATTTTTGAGGAAGAAAAAAATAACCCAGTCATCATCTTGGAGATGAAGAGGGGATGTTAAGGCACCAGACAAGCCTGTCCAATAAAACTCTGAGGCAAACCAACTGATTATAACTTCTCAGGCACACAGAGGAGCTCCTGGAAAGCATCCAAGTTTTTTTTTTTTTTTTTTAAACTCTCTTCTGTCTGGGAAAGGGAACTAAAAATATAATTGAGATACAATAATTCAGTCTCCTTAGCAAGTCTATTGAATGAAAAAAATAAATCTTTATAATCAAGAATTTTTAACCATTTTTAGTTTCACTTAAATGTTTAAATCTAAAGCCAGACTAAACTGTTTCATGCTTCTCACAATGTTTGTGCTGGTTAATAAGAATATTAGCTACTAAATATATAATCACTGAGATAGAGAAAAACAACCAAGTGACTTCCTGTATCAGCCTTTAAAAAAATGACTCCTGGATATCATCCTGTGAGTTGATTGCTCAGCTTTTCAATGGATCAGCAAGGACCAATTTTCACTAAACAAAAGAGAAAGCAAACTGATTTTTTTAAAAGCAGGAGTTTAATGTCCATCGGCAAACAAAACTCGACACTATCTACAGCTAAGTGATCACCAGCTGGTACACTGAGGTATGTACTATGTACCACAGTATGTATGTACTGCGTACCCACAGTATGTATGTACTGCGTACCCACAGTATGTATGTACTGTATACCACAGTATGTATGTACTGTGTACCACAGTATGTATGTACTGCCTACCCACAGTATGTATGTACTGTGTACCACAGTATGTATGTACTGCCTACCCACAATATGTATGTACTGTGTACCACAGTATGTATTGACCCATGTAACTCAGCAACCATTACAGCCACGCTCCTTAACAGCTGATGCTAATAAAACATGTTTTAAGATGTGTAACTTACTGTTATCATTCTATAATAACCTATAGCGACATTCATATTTAAAAAATTTAATTACTTAGTATATAAAAATATTAAAGCGCCAAAATGGAAGAAACAAAACATCAAATAACAATGGTTGGGGCTTTTAGCAACTTTAAGGTACCACTTTTGGTGCTCCTTAAATGACAGAATAAAGTGACGTCCACCCAGACGCTAACCCAGTCCATCGACAACACCAGCTTCTTCTATGCTTCGGAAATGTCTAATGCAAATGGTGGCAGGCCTATAACCAGGGCATCAGCAGACTCGGGCCCAATCAAAAGTTCCAAGCTAGCAAGTTAGCATGCAGCATACAAAGCGCATTAGGCCGTCCTGGGCAGCCAGACCCTGTCTTGTAAAAAAGTTCGGGGTGGAAAGGCACTTCCAGAAAACCACAAGAGTGCTGAAAGCCGTCCCACAGATGGTGCACACGCTGTCATCCTGACACATCCCACGGTCCCGACCGCACAACAGCTGTGTACTTTAGGTTAAACTCTGATTTCTTAGGGGTCCCTGTCCACTCTAAGGACTGCTTCTGCCTTTCAACTCTAATTCCAAATCCAAAAACAAAAACAGGGAAAACGGATAAAAGTAGATAAAACTTTGAAACAAACAAACAAAAAACTTAAGGTAAATGTTGCCCCAGGAAAAAGATAAATGGAAAATGGACAATGCTTACTTATCACACATGAGGAACTACTACCTGTGACATATTAAAAACATAATGCTGAAGAACTATTAGTGACTCCGTAGAGAAAGGGACCAAGCTCGGAGAGTTACAGAAAAAGAATTCGTATGGTTTTGAAACATACACAAGCACTTCCAATTCCTAACAAAAGGCCAATTACAACGGTTCAGGCACCTTTTCTCATCTACTGAAATAACATCAACTGAAGAGTTTGATGGAGCACTGGTAGCATGTGGGAAATAAGCACATTTGGCTATGGGAATATGAAATAATGTAACTGTTAAAAAGGGATAGACAGAAGAAGGATGGTGGCATAGATCAAAATTACACAAGTCTGTAATCCAGACACTAGAATCCCATTCTGAGACCTCCCCTACAAACACACCAAAATCTGTACAAATTTCCACATAAAAACTGTAGGTTTAGTATATTCATACACACACATGCTAAACTAAACAACAATCCATAACACTTAAGATGCAACCTAAGAGTACAACAAGCAGCTGGATGCCCACAAAACCATGTCAATTCCAAATAGACAAAAACAAAACAGTACTATGCAGACTTAACACAAACGTGTTAAGATAAAAAATAAAGTACATAATTTTATACCAATTTAACTTTTGAAGAAATAAGTACAAAAAAAGGAGAGGGTGGAATGGGGAGTACGGCAGGAAAAGAAGGGGAGGACCAGAAGGATCTAATCAATCACTCAATCTCTCCTCCCCCCCCACCCACTCTCCCCCTCCCCCCGCTCTCTCCCTCTCTCTCTCTCTCTCTCTCTCTCAGCTGCTAGACTAAATGATGTTAACAAAGTTATAAAATGTTAAATCATCACACAATAATTCGGTTTACCTCTAAACAATAACAATGAACAATCAAAAAGAAAAGGCAAATGCTGAAAGCAATTATATTTACAAGAGTATCAATAGAAGCACAATACTTAAGGAGAAAAATCATAACCAAGGAAGCAAAAGACTTGTATAGTAAAAACAGTGAAATATTGCTAAAAGAGATTAAAGACGAAAATGGAATTAGAGTCCCTGTTCATAAACCCTCGTGTTGTTAGAGTGACATAAGCCAGCAGCTTCTGGGCATCAAAGACACAGTGAGAGGAAGAGATAACCTACCTACAGGGTAGGAGAAAATATTTAAAAATATATAATACACCTGGAAGAGTTAATTTACAGAACAGAATATTTACTACATTCCCACAACTCAACAAGAATAACCAAAATAACCAATCTAAAAATGGACAAAATACTTGACAGGTATTTCTCAAAAAAAAAAAAAATACAAGCCAGGTGTTGCAGCACATGCCTTTAATCTCGGCTTTAGAGAGCCAGAGGCAGGTAGATTTGTGTTCATTTAAGGACAGCCTGGGCTACATAATAAGCACTGTCTCAAAAGAAAGAGGAGAAAGAGGAAAGGAGGGAAAGGGAAAGGGAAGAAGGGGGAGGGAGGGATGGAGAGAGGGATAAAAGGAGGGAGGGAGGGAAGGAGGGAGGAAGGGAGGGAGGGAGAAGCCCATAAGAACATATACTCCCTGTGGAGGAGGAATAAGTAGTATTAAGATCATTAAAAGCATTTTTCACCTTTTCTTCATTTTTACCCCTGCCTCCTTATGTTAAAACTATTTGATGGTGCCGGGTGGTGGTGGCACATGCCTTTGGTCCCAGCACTTGGGGGGCAGAGGCAGGCGGATTTCTGAGATCGAGGCCAGCCTGGTCTACGGAATGAGTTCCAGGACAGCCAGGGCTACATGAGAAACCCTGTCTCGAAAAGCCAAAAAAAAAACAAAACCAAAAAAAACAAAACAAAAAAAAAAAAAAAAACCTATTTGATAGTTTCAAGAACTATAGCAAGAAATGTCACTAATGAGAAAAAAAATACTAGAAACATAAATGTAAGATGGACTACACTAAAGACAAGATTGTTATCAAAAACTACGAAGATAACAGAGAAGTCACACAAAATATAGTGAAAGAAAACAACTGAGGTTTGTGGCAAAATCTGTCATGAGGAAAAAAATCAAGGAGAACCAATGTATCCATCATTAATGAAATACTATAGATGAAAATATTTAGTATAATTTTAGAGAGACACATATTTATGTGCAATGAGTTTTCTGAAAATAGTCAGAAGCATTATCAGGGAGCATTTACCCCACAGTTTGCTTTCCTACACTGTAAGAACATTTTTTAGCTATCTACATGTATTTTTATAAGGATAGGCCTCTTTCTTGTATTTTCCAATAT
>JADRCD010234277.1:0-20278 GCA_019843815.1 Montemys delectorum
AAGAACCAGACGGGATAGAGGACACCAAGGAAACAAGGCCTTCTAATTCAACACACATCTAATTCCAGGGTCAACACACCTATGAACTCACAGAGACTAAAGGCGGCATGCACGAGGCCTGCCTGGGTCTGCACCAGATGGAGTCCCAGAGTTAAAGTGGTCCAATGCCTCCACGCCTCCAGCCGTCACCCAGACACTATCTCCAATTGATAATCACTGCAAAGGAAAATTTCGTTTTCTCCAAGGGAGTCTCACTGGGAAACAAACTACTCAGAAGGGTAGGACGCATGCCCAGTAGTAGACGGTGAAGGGAGAAGGAGCTCAGCGGCATCTTCTGGAGGTTTCCTTGTCACACGATGGTGTCAAGACTCTGTTCTGTGGTTGTTGTTGTTGTTTGGTTTGCTTTTTTATTTAATTCTTAAAACTATTTTTCTCTCTTGTACTACAAGTCCTTTGGGTACATATTACGGTTTTCCAGCTTAGCCTTTCTATGGTTTTCCCGTGTGTGTGAATGAGTGGGTCTCTGTGTCGACATCTGCCTTTTGCGCTTTTAGTGGGTGGCTCCTTTTCCTTCTGTTTGCTGTGTCCCATTCTGATGTGTTTTAATACAATCCCTTAGAAGCCTGTTTGTTTTCTAATGAGAGACAGACGGGAGGGGAAGTGAGGAGGAGCTGGGAGGAGTAGAGGGACAATCTACTCCTGTAATCAGGATATATTTTGTAAGAAAAAATATTTTCAATGAAATAAAAAAAAAAGGCAGGCTGTCTACAATCTATTGAGATCATGAAACAAAATGCTAACATGAAACTGATCACAGGCTGGAACTCATTGGAAGTCTACTGAAGACAGGTTGGTGGCACAAAAAGGGCTTGGCTCACCAACTACCCTTTGTCTCAGGCCTTAATTGACTCCAAGGTAGACTCCCTGTGACGTCTCTATGAGGTGGCCTTTGTCAATATGGCAATATAGTATGCACAATCTATATTTCCCTCGTGTCACAAGATTGGGTAAACATCACTTTGTTGTTCTCAACAGAAGCCTTTGCTCTTACATTGCCAGTGTGTTTCTCAGAGTTCAAGCTCTTATTTAGTCTGAAGACATCTGCGTACACTGAGAACTAGCAGACCACGGTTTTCAGGAATAACCCACATCCTCTTACACTGGGGCATCTGTTAAGATTGGAGGAAGATTCTTTTTTTATTAGACATTTTATGTATTTACATTTCAAATGTTGTCCCCTTTCTTGGTTTCTCCTCCAGAACCCCCCTAATACATCCCCCTCACCCTGCTTCTATGACGGTGCTCCATTACCCACTCATGCACTCCTACCTCACCATCCTGACATTCCCTTGCACTGGGGAATTGAGCCTTCACAGGACCAAGGGCCTCTCCTCCCACTGATGCCAGACAATGCCATCTTCTGCCACATATGTGACTGGAGCCATTAGTCCTTCCATGTATACTCCTTGGTTGGTGGTTTAGTCCCTGGGAGCTCTGGGACATCTTGTTGTTCTTCCTATGAGGTGGCAAAACCCTTCAGCTCCTTCAGTCCTTTCTCTAACTCCTCCATTGGGGTCCTCATGCTCAGTTCAAAGGTTGGCTGTGAACATCTACCTCTGTATTTGGCAGGCTCTGGCAGAGCCTCTCAGGAGACAGCTATATCAGGCTCCTGTCAGCAAGCACTTCTTGGCATCCGCAAGAGTGTCTAGGTTTGATGTCTGTATATGGGATGGATCCCCAAGTGGGGCAGTCTCTGGATGGCCTTTCCTTCAGTCTCTGCTCCACACTTTGTCCCTGTATTTCCTTTAGACAGGAGCCATTCTGGCTTAAAAATCTGGAGATGAGTGAGTAGCCCCCAACCAGGGGCCTTGCCTAACCTCTGGATATGATCTTTACAGGTTCTCCCTCCCCTCTGTTCTGCATTTCAGTTAATCTCACCCACATTGGGTCCTGAAGCCTCTTGTTTTCTTGGCATCTGGGACTTGCTGGGACTTACTCCCAATTCCCCATCTCCCGTTGCTATACACATCTGTTCAAATTCCTGACTTTCTGCATATCATCCCAGTTGGGAGGAGGGTTCTTGAGAAAGAACAACAGTTTTGGATCAATCAAGAGTATGAAAGGCAGCTGTCATATAGAGAATTCTCAGTTAATCAGGTTGGACCCAAGCTACAACCTGCTCTGAAATAGCTTACTTTGAGTTAATCCTTTTTGGTATTTATATTGTTCATCTGAAAATTGGGTTAATAATTGTATAAACCTCACAGTGTAGCTTTGGGGACAAAAGGAGTTAATACTTAGAAATACAGGTAACAGCTGGGCATGATGGTGCACTCCTTTAAGCCCAGGACTCAGGAGGCAAAAGCAGGTGGATTTCAGGGTTCAAACTGGTCTGGTCTACAGAGTGAGTCCCATGATAGTTAGGGCTACACAGAGAAAACTTGTCTTGAAAAAGCAAAACCAAAACAAAAGCAAAAAAGGAAAAGAAGAGTCAAATCAGATAGCAAAATGCTTAGTACGGACTTAGTGTTCAATACAGATTAGCAACTTTTCTAATTAGAATAGTTCCATCAAATATTAGAATACAGTTTGGGTGCCTACAATGTGCTAGATTCATTCCAGCACTTACAAAATTCTCATTAAATACCCAGAAATGAACAACTTGAACTGTAGGAATTTGATGGACCTGACATAGTACACCCTTGGGAACCAGAAGAGTGATATGATCAAATCCCACAGAGAGTGGAGTTGGGGAGGAACTGGAAAGGCAAGAAAGTGAGGTGAGCAATTCAGGCAGCAGACACAGTGTTGATTTCAAGATATTTGACAGCAGAGGGAGGGAAGGCTAGAGCATGGCTGGAAGGAGGCTTCAGGATGGTTTCCCAAGGGTTGAGGTAGTGTGCAGCGGAGAGAGTGGACGTGGTAGGCCTTATCATGAATGTCACTCCTTCCCAGGGACATAGGCTTCTTTTGTCATGCTGACCAGAGGCTGGTAGAGAAAAAGAACATAATCCCTTCCTTTCTGAGCTTATCCTAGAGAGTAAAATATGGAGAGACCTTCTGCTCAGACGTCGTCTAATGGTTTCTTTTGTTGACACCCAGGGTCATGGATACGCCTTCCCTGTGCTCCTAAAATGCAGCGTGCTGCTATAGGAAGCCCATTTTCCCACTGAGGAGAAAAACAGCACTCACCATGACCCATTAAACCTGGCACATAATGTACACCTGACATTATGGTGGGGGCTGAATACAGCAATGTTTTCCCCTGACCAACACATAAATTGCAGTCTATTTTTGAGTGAGGTGCAAACTTCCTTCAATGGCTAGGTCTCACGATAAGCTCATTTAGCCAGTGTGTGGCTGACTCAAGTCTACAGACTTAAACTAGAAATGCTCTGTGAAAGAAGCTAAAATTGTTCGTGCATGTTTATTGGCCCATGTTTGCCAGAAACACAACACAGGTGGGATAATAATCGAAGTTAGAATCAGTAACTTAGCTTTTAAAACTCATGAGTCACTCTGGGCAAAGAAATACTGGGAAGGTGAGACCGCAAGCCATTTTCAGTTGAAAAACTCGAAGCATGAAGCCTTATCAGCTGAATTTTACAGCTGGAAAATGGTAGTGTTGGAAGGGTAGATGATTTGGCCGGTGTGCCGGCTTCAGGGACATATGGTAGAGATTATAAGTGATAACTTTCCTGTGAAATGTGTCAACCAACCACTATGCAAGTCATTCCATGTTCCAACAGAACTTTCTAGAAGGGGGAAGGTGGCAAGAGGAAGATGATTAAGCAGTAAAACCTTTTTAGAGTGAGGTGAAAATGTGTCCAAAGTATATAGACAAGGAGAATATTAGAGTCAGTCAGAAGAGACCCAAGGAGCTCCAACTGTTTAAATAAAATTGCCATTTTATATTCACAATGGGCCAGATTTTATCCCAGTATAGCTCAGCAGGAATTCTTTGGAAAGATTCCTGGCTCTAGAATTACGTGGTGAGAGTGAATTGGGGCCCTATGAAAATGATACTTGGTGATTTTATTCAACTGCCTTTAAACCATCTAATAGACTTAGACTCACTTGCCCTCCTGTCTCACATTGGCACAGCTCTGGGCCAGGTAAAGATGAACATTCAACAAAATTCAGTTATACATGGCGCTGGCTTTCCTTTCAGCTCCATAGCTTTTGTAAAGGAAAAAAAATTTCTTCCAATGACTTGTGTATTTGTTCGCCTACCTGAGAGTGCATATTCATTTCTACAGACTACGTATGCTATTGCAAAGTTGGGCCAGCCACATGAGCTAGTACCATTCTGCACAGCCTTTTAAGGTACTGTAAGAAATAAGGACACTGCCATGGGCCATGATTACATGCCTACTCAAGCTGTGTCTTGTCATGGACAGTGGATTCCAAGGACATTCATTCTGTCCTCTCCTGTGTCATCTGTCCGTTGTGGCTCCTGCAATCACTTTCATTGCTCTGATACTTAAAATTGTTTCCAGCCAACTTGGTCTTTTACATCGTCCTTCAGTTTAGGGATTTGCTCTTCTCATCCTTATATTTCAATGCCATAGGTCTCTGTCTCCTCTTCCTTAATTTTCTTCTCCTTCTTATCTGTGTGTGTGTGTGTGTGTGTGTGTGTGTGTGTGTGTGGTGTGAGTGTGTGTGTGTAAGAGTGTGTATGTGTGTGTGTGTGTGTGTGTGTGTGTGTAGGGCTGTGTACAAGCCATGGTGCACATGTGTAAATTAGAGGATATCTTTCAGAAGTCAGCTTTTCCCTTCCATAGTGGGTTCTGAAAGTTAAGCTTAGGTCATCAATCTTTCCAGCCAAGTGCTTTTACCCACTAAGCCAACTCACCAGCCCTTCCTTTCTTTTCTAAGTTCCTAATGGTATGATACGGAGGTAAAGTTTATGTGGGTTCATTTCATTTTTATTACTACTATGGTTTACATGTCAGAGACCTCCCTAAAAGTTCAAGTGTTGGGAGTTTAGCACTCATGGTAGTAATGTCGGGGCTTGGGGGGTGCTCCTGAGCGGTGCTTGTGTCACTGGGGTTACTCTCAAAAGACATTCAGGCAGCTCGCCCCAGGGACTTGTTCTTCTTAGCAGGACTTTTAGTCACACCCTTTCTCTGCCTCCACACAGAGATGGGATACTTCATCCCACAGTGCTCGCTTGCTGTGGAGTCCTTTCTAGAAAGAGCCTGCACTGTGCCATTTGCACTTTGAGCCTCCAAAACTGTGAATTTTGATAGACTTCTTTATAAAATCAACCCGAGTCATAGGTTTAATTGTAATGACTTTTAAACATGACCAACATTCAGGCCAGCTTTCAGGACGAGAGCAGAAGTGTAAAGCAGCTTATCTAGGCCACTGACTTAGATGTCTCACCACCACCACTGCGAAAAATCCAGCTTAAGGAAGGAAGGTTTAAAGACAGGGACAAAAAAAATGGAGCAGAGACTAAAGAAAGGGCCATCTGGGGACCATCCCTCCTGGGGAATCTATCCTGTCTGCAGGCACCAAACCCCAACACTATTACTGTTACCAAGAGGCACTTGATGACAGGAACCTGGTGTGGCTGTCGCCTGGGAGGTTCTGCCAGCACCCGACCAATGCAGATACAGTTGCTTGCTGCCAACCATCAGACTGAGTTCAGGACCCTGGTGAGGGAGCTGGGGGAAGGACTGAAGGAGCAGAGGGGGATTGCAACCCCATAGGAAGAACAATATCAGCTGGCTGGACCACCCAGAGCTCCCAGGGACTAGACCACCAACTAAGGAGTGTACAGGGAGGGATCCAGGACTCCAGATACATATGTAACAGAGGATGGCCTTGTCTGACATCAATGGGAGGGGTGGCCCTAAGTCCTGTGGAGGTTTGATGCCCTAGCTTAGAGGAATACTGGAGTAGTGGGACAGAAGTTGGTGGGTGGGTGGGGGAACACCCTCATAGAGGCAAAGCGGAGAGGAGAGAGGTTGGATGGGATTGGGGGGGGTTGTGGAGGGGTAACCAGGAAGGGGGATATCATTTGAGAGGTAAATGAATGGAATGATTAATAAAAACAATTAGAAAAACACAAGCAATAAAAGATTGTCTAATTTAAACAAGAAAAAGAAAAAAAGGGAGGAAGGTTTAATTTGGCTCTCAGCGGTAGGGACAGTCTCACAGCAGAGTAGCCACGGCAGCAAGAGCTAGAGGCAGCTAGCTAGTGACAATACAGTCTCATAAGGAAACAGAGAAAGATGAGTGTTTGTGCTCAGCCTTTATTTTCCTTAGCCAGTATAGATGGGGAATCTCAATTAAACATTTCTGAAAACACTCTCCAAGACAAAAATCAAAGCCACCAGGATTCTAAAATCCCTTCAAGCTGAAGTCAAGATTAACCAGTCGCAAGTTCAACTCATGCCAACCTGACACCGAAAAAATCACCCTGAAATTGTATGCATCTGTACCTGTCGAGGTCTCAAGTTATATTCCATACTGCTCCATCTATTGTGGGCTGTCTGTCTTTCTAACTTTCTAACTTTCTATCTGTCCATCCATCCATCTATCTATCTCTCTATCTATCACCCTATCTCCCTATCTATCTATCCATCCATCCATCCATCCATCCATCCATCCATCCATCCATCTATCTATCTATCTATCTATCTATCTATCTATCTATCTATCTATCTATCTATCTGTAGTTCTGGATGAGTGCTGTTAATAATAACCATGACACAACTAAACATTGTCCTATTTTGAATTTCTCTCCACCAAACAAATTAGACTTTTCAGGTCAGCCTCTCAAAAGTTTTCAGAACACAGGCTGACGCAGCTAGACTATTTGCCAGAAAAGAACATGTATAGCCTCTAACCGAGTTCCTCAGAGTCTCTGTCCCCCTTTGAACTATCGTAAACTGGACCTGTAACATTCATATTTGTCTTGGCATTTTGGGTTTCTACACTCCCACCTAAGTGGCTTATGATGCTCTATTTAGAACATTCTAGGCTTGTCTAGTTTTAGCTCTAAATCTTCCACATTTCCTTCTACACACCATCTTGAAAGGCCCGTGGTGGGGCCCACCACAGCAACACCACCACTCCTAGTGACTGCTCTATATTTTTCCATTGCTGCGACTGAACACTTTACAAAAGCAACAAGGAATGTAAAAACCGAATCTCCAGACCTCCTGAAAATGTCCAACTTGTGTGCACAAATGCCAACCATTAAACAACCACTTCAAAGTGTGCATTGTTGAGAACTTGCTTTAGGACAGCTTCGGTTGTGCTTCTCCCCAGACTGCACTGTCCTGGGAGCCTGAGGGCAAAATAGCCTGGGACTTTAGAAAGGTGTCATTGATTGAATGAAGCAGATGCTGTTAGGTGACATATCAATTGTGTTCATTTACCCCTCTCCCTTAATCCCCTTCACCCTCTTCTCTTTCTTGCTTCACCTCCTCTTTCTCCCTTTCCTCCTCCATCTTCTTCTCTTCTTCCTACTCCTTTGAAGTAGCTCATAACAATCACTCTACAGCCAGAACAATACTGCTAAGCACATGGTCAATCTGCAAGTTTCCACAGCCCTCTGGATAGAAAGAAAGTTGTCTGGCACATCAAAAGCTATGGTGTAGAGGCTGGAGAATGGTTCAGTGGCTAAAAGCACTCACTAGTCTTACAGATGACCTGGGTTCAATGCCCAGTACCGACATGGCAGCTCACAAGTATCTCTAACTCCAAGATCTGACGCCTTCACACAGACATTCATACAGGTAAACCACCAATGCACATAAAATAAAAATGAATAGTAAAAAAAAGCCATGATGTAGTTAACCTAAATGTTAACTAAAATTTGGGATGAAGATGACTTCTTGGGTTCAGGGCAGTTTTAGAGCTATCCGGTCAATCTACTGCCAAAGAAGAAGGAAAGGTTGCTGTGGTCCCCTCGTCTCATCCCATAGGGTCCAACCGAAGGCTGCTTTCTTGCCTGTCCGTCAGATCCCAACAACATCATTTACAGGAATAGAAAAGAGAGTAAACTCCTGACCCTAGCTATATGGATACAAAGAGTGGCACTCTCTCGGTGCAACACTCACCAATGGGAGTTCCTGAATGTAGAAAGGTAAAGCATCAGGAATCCTTAATCGCTAGGGTATGAGCAGCCCCGAAGAGACAAAGACACATAAAACATCTCTGGCTTTGGTGTTTCTGACTGCTCACTTCTACCACTACGTTTGGGGACTTCGGAATCCAGTCACTCGGTTTCTTGACTTTCCACTTCCTCTGACGTTTTCTGGAGGTTCTGGTGGCATGGCATTATCAGGAACTAGTTTCCTAGAGCTCAGCCATCTCAGGAAAAGACTCCGCCTTGCTGGCGGAATCAAAACTGAGTTCATGTTCCCAGGCCCCAGAACAGGACGCAGCTTTTATCCTGCTTCTTCAGATGTTTCATGTTTGTCTGCTAACCAGTAAGGGATGCACAGAGGGAAGATGCCCATATCCTGTTATCTAAGCTAAGGCACACAAGTCATAAGTGTGCTGCCTCTCTTGACTTCATTGACTACATGCAGCTTGCCCACTCCTTTGTTCCCATATCACTCTGGAGGGGACCTGACTGCAAAAGCTGACTCAAGGGAACTGGAAGCCAGGTGACTCACATAAGGCCCAGTCACCAGTGTTAACTTCCTTGCTTAAACCCTTGTGTCAAAGTATGATTAATCAATGCAATAGCTCATCCTGATCATCCTTGCTTTGTGTTCCCATACTAAAAAAAAAATGTGGTACGCTCTCCCTTCAGAGAAGTGGTTCATATCCCAAACTGGCAATTTCCCTGAAAAGTCAGAAAATAAAGCTTTCATTTTTAAGCTTCCATATCTAAAGTGAGTTTTCTGGACTTCTACCCCTGACCCAAAAGCATAGTTTAGCTCTAAACCTTACATTATTAAAAATTACACCACTTCTTACCTCTTGACTTCTAACATCCCACCCTCCTTTGCCTGGAACTTCCAGTTCAAAACTTTCTTAATGCTATTAGCTCTTTTAAACTATTAACCTTGGAGAATAAGGCACAGATAGTGGCATGATCTAGGTGCTCAGCAGGCAAGGGAAACTAGAACCTAGAGGCCAGACCAGGCACCATAGCAAGACTTCATCTTAAAAATAAAAATGGCTTGGACACCTCCCCATTGTCCTTTCATATCATCTCTTCTATTCTGAGTCCTCACTCTTCTTTCCCTAACCTGACCCTCTAGTCCACTGGAGCATCCCTCCTAGGCCCACTCTAAGGAATAGCTGGCCAACACAAAATAAACTGCTTCATGGGCTTTTTGCTTCATCTTATATTGTTCTGGCTTTTTTTTTCCCCTTTTATCATATTGGTCTTTTGTTTGTTTTGATTTTCAACTTTGTGTTTTTAATGGAGTTTTGATTTTCTTGGTTTTTTTTTTTTTTTTTTTGGAGTGGAGTTTCAAGACAGGGTTTCTCTGTATAGCCCTGGCTGTCCTAGAACTATGTAAATCAGGCAGTCCTTGAACTCAAGAGATCTGCCTGCCTCTGCTTCCAAGTGCTGAAATTAAAGACATGTACCACCATTGCCCAGCTTGTTTTTGTTGTTTTAAAAGGGGAGGTGGGGAGCATACAGTTGGGTGGGTAGGAAGATGGAAAGGATCTTGGAGGAGTTGTGGGGGGGGGAGGGAAACAAAATATATTGTGTGGAAAAAAATTAAAACAAAACATGCCCTCGTCTCCCTGCCTACCTTTCCTTTAGCCGTCCTCCCGTGGAAAACCTCAGTCCCATACCAGCCCAGTGTTGATTACTCATGCCTGACTGCAGACAGGGAAACAGCCACTGGGCTAACTTCTTCTTGAAGCTGTTGAACATCAGGTAAGCTCTCTGCACACCTTGTGACCTGACAGTGTTTCTTTCTCAGTTCACTATTCCTTTCCCCAAAACAATATTGTACCCTCCCTAGTCCTTGGATCCCATTGTCTTAGTTAGGGTTTCCATTGCTGGAAAGAGACAACAGGACCAAGGCAACGCCTATAAAGAAAAACATTTCATTTCATGGGGGCTGGCTTACAGTTTCAGAGGTTTGGTCCCTTATCATGACAGGAAGCATGGCAGCATCCAGGCAAACGTGGTGCTGGCGGAGCTGAAAGTTCTACATCTTGTTCCAAAGGCAAGCAGGAGAAGACTGCCTTCCAGGAAGCTAGAAGGGTCTCCAAGGCCACTCCCAAGGTGTCATACTTCCTCCAACAAGACCACCCCTACTCCAACAAAGTCATACCCACTCCAACAAGGTCACACCCCCCAAAAGGCCACATCTACTCCAAGGCCACACCCACTCCAAAAAGGCCACACCCACTCCAACAAGGCCACACCTACTTCAACAAGGCCACACCTCCTAACAGTGCCACTCTCTGGGCCAAGTATGTACAAACCTCTACACCTGTCTTCCTACGGACTTCTGTTACCCTATCAAGAGAAAACTGAACAGGCAAGAGGAAGGCGACTTCATCTTTCTGACCCAAAATACACCTGACTCTAACTACCTATTTAGCTTTATTTCTTTTAGAAAAAGGAAACTGTTACTTAGTTTGAGAACGCCAACGAAAAGCAAGCTCTTTAACTTAGGTACTAGACTCTCTTACTGAGCACAAGGCTGCTGGCGTCAATTTGTCACTATCCTTCGTTACTTGGTATGCCATTACCTTGGCTCCTCGTTAAGAATCTGTCTTCGTTAGGGTTATTATTACTACGATGAAAAGCCATGACCTAAAGCTACTTGGGGGCATGTGTGCATATTTAGCTCACAGTTCCATATAACGGTTCATTATCAGAAGCAGCAAGGGCTGGGACCTGGAGCTGAGGCAGAGGTCACATGCAGAGGCCACGAGGGCTGCTGCTGACTGGCTCGCTCCCCATGGCTTGCTCAGCCTGCTTTCTGAAAGACCCCAGGACCACCAGCCCAGGGATAGCATCATATTGAATGGGCGGGGACTCCCCACCAATCACTAATTAAGAAAATGCCCTCAAGGCTTGCCTACCTTCTGATCTCATGGAGGCATTTTCTCAGTGGAGGTTTCCTGCTCTCAGATGACTTTAATTTGTGTTAAGCTGACCTAAAACTTGCCAGTGCAGAAAGTCTTCCTAAACAGGAGCCCCTCCGTGCTAAACACAGCTTTAGATGTTCTTTCATATATGGGGAAGTTCTGAAAGGGAATGTTTATGTGCTGGTTAGTCGTCAGCTTGACACAAGCTTGAATCCCCTGAGAAGCGAGAGCCTCAATTGAGAAAATGCTTCCATCAGATCGGCCTGTGGGCAAGTCTTTGGAGGCATTTTCTTGGACAATAATTCATGTGGGAGACTTCAGCCCATGTGCATGGTGCCTTGCTTGGGCAGGTGGACCTTCGTTGTATAAAAAGAGAGCAAACGGAAGGAGCCGTGAAACACCCATCCGTAGGCAGTGTTCCTCCACGGTCTCTGCTTCAATTGCTGCCTCCAAGCTCTGACCCTGACGTCCATGAATTGTGACTGACTACACGATGCAAAATCAAGTAATCCATTTCCTCCTCGAGTTGCCGTTAGTCATGGAGTCTATCACACTAGGAAGCGAATTAAGACGCAGCAGCATCTGCACCTCCTCCTTCCTTGACCTTCCTCTCACTGTCGTCTCTCTGGACAAGGTCATCATCCTCTCCATCTTCCAGACTCTGCCCAGACTGCCCTCCCTTTTTCTCTTCACACTTACGGACTCGTGATTACATTGCTACGTGGCATAATTTTACAGAATTTGTTGACATATTTATTTCTGTTAACATTCACGCAAGTGCTAGAATTCTTTTGCTACACTTTAGAAAAATGAGAGGCTGCGTGAGTTTCCAAGGATCATAAACCAATTACAGCAGAGCTGAAAGTGAAATAAACAGCAGCTGGCAGCAGAGGCCTCTTGGGTTCTCTCCATGCTGCATGGCCTTTCTATTACAGACCTGCTCCGTCCTCAGTCAGGATTCTCTCCTCTTTCTTCAAAGCCCACCTCATGCTCTTCTTTTCTCTGCTTCTTCTGCCAGAGAGGCCCTCTCACTCTTTCTTCCGTTCCTCCATAGTCTTTCCCTGAGCACTCCTGTGTGCTCTGGCTTCAACCTGATAATGCCTGTTTCAACACCTTCGTCGTTCATTCTTTCTATCTTTCATGCACGTATGTGTTAGGTGTATGCACTTCACTATTCCCAGAAGAGATTCACATCCGGAAAGGACAGACCTTAGACAGCGGGGCTCCAGCACTAGGCTGTGCATTCTTTACAGAGCAATATGCTTTTAAGGATTCAAAAAAACAAATCTTATTATACTCTTGTCACCCTCGAAATCTCCAAATATTTTTCCTTGGAATTCAATTCCTCCCATTGCTGCGAGACTATGGAGCATCAGATGGCTGCCGGCACATGCCTTTCATGCCTGATTTCATGGCCCCGTACTTCCATAGGGAGGACCTGACTGTGCCTACTGGCTGCCATTGATTGCATTCTGAATAGTGGTTATATTTGTTCTTCAGTTCATTGCTTCTGAGAATTCAATAAAAATAGGTTTGTACTATGTAAATACATAAACTCGTCCTGCTACACACACACACACACACACACACACACACACATATGGTCCCCTTAGCCTTGGTCTGGTATTTTTTTTTTTTTTAATGAATGGACAGACCATGCATCTTTGGTGTTAAGCTGCCAAATTCTAGTTCTGTGTCCTCACAAGTTGACCATCACTACCCAGCTGAAAGCCATCCATGTGCCCCACGCAGTCCTACAACACAGCCACTATTATCTAAACTTGGACACTATAGGAGTATAGTGTTGATGGCATAGTAAGAAGTGGTAAAGTGGGTCCGTATGTTAAGAGTCAAGTGACACAGCTGTCATGGCTTGGCCCTTATATTGCATTCTTGAATGGCAAAGCACACTTTCTATGCATAGGCATTCCCCCAACAGACTAACACATTCTTACCTCAAGGCCTTTACATTTATGGTCCCTTCAGCCATAAAAGCACTTTCTGCCAGAGCCTCCTTTTGGCTGGGGCTCTGCTTGAGTTCATGTCCTTAAATGCAAGCCCTGGTGGTTCCTAACGCAATCCACCCCTTACGTATGTTTGGTGTTTATAATACATTAGAGCCACTAGACATTGCAATGTATGCTATCTTATTGTTGTTGATATTTTCATTATTTTCGATTTCCCTCAGCCTATAAACATCACAAAAAAAGGACCTGTGGCTCATTTTTATATTTCCCAGTAAGATATCTGATATTTCTTTAGTGTGTGCATGCCTACTAATAGAGCCACTCAACCTTGATTCTTGGCTTCAATAGGGTATGTCTTAAACATTTCTTTTTTCTTACTTTCTGCAACTTCTTTGATGATGGAAGTGAAGAACTCATACAAAACAATCCCTCTTTCTCTCTCATTCTCATGAATTCCTTCTCCTATTCTTTCTCTCTCTCTCTTCCTTGTTCTGTCTCTTGTTCTTTTTATGTTACATATGGCTGTCTTCATCTAGCACTGCCCCCACTTAGAGCCCTCCTTCTTACTATGACCTGGAAAAGAACACATCTGCAGGACAATATACCTATGTATACAGGCTTTTAAGGTGTTTTCTTCTCCTGGCTGAAAAATAGGAGACATGATCACTTGTCCCTGGGGTGACTGTGGGCCTGATGCCCAGCCTGCCGGCCAGGGGCCACCATCAGCTGTGTGTGACTGAAGTCCTGCAGGTTACTTTGGAGTTTCATGACAGTCTCCTCCAGAAAGGTCATGCAAAACATTTCTCCTGGAATATATTGTCCTAATCACTTTCAGACCTCTCCTTGATGTCCCCGAAGCTTCCCAGGAACCATCTGAATGCACATTCCCATGAGACTCTAGTTTGGGACACAAGAACACATTGAAATTAAACTGCCTTATGACTTTAGACATTGCTATGCACATATTTCTAGGGTGATCTAAAAGAACAGTGTAATATCTATTGGAGGGCCGGGGACTGTGTCTGTCTATCATGTGAAATGGCAGGAAGGGAAACACATATTGATTTTTGCAAATGTAGATTTTTATGGTCTCCAAAGAAATGAAAGAAATCAGAGGTTCTGTTTGCTATTGCCATATGGAACCTAGTGCGAGAAAAATTTACCAGCCTGCAAGCCTGCAGTTTCTGGTCTTAAATCTTAGCTTTGAATTGTGTTTTTCTTCTTACTCATGGAGAGTCCTTAAACATTTAAGTAGGGGGTTTGCTTGCCTGTCTACTGTAGTCCAATGCAGATACCCTCTCTGGATTAGACTGTTTAACTCCCTCTAGCCATGAATTTTCCCCTTGACACATGTATTTCTTTTGGGAAAGTGAGGTCAGGAGGAAATATGTTAAGTTGACTTTTCTGTTGACTGCACGGGGAGTTGAGTGAGCTGGTTAAAGCGTAAGCTTTGAGGTTTTGAAGCAGACCTGGATGAGATTCTTGTATTCTCTACTATTTCTGTAACTGAGACAAGTTATTGAGGGAGGTGGTCCTGAAGAGTGTTTAAGAACATGGGCTTCTAGGTCTGACAGCTTAGGTCTAAATCTTGGCTCTGTCTCTTCTCCCACGATCTTGGACCATTGGCTTTAACTCTCTGTGTATTAGTTTCTCCTTCTTTAAATAATGTTTGCTTTCCCGGACGCTGAATAAGTCAGATATTGTATGTCTTAGTTACTTCTCCTTTCTGCTGAGATAAAAATAATATAGCAAGACAATGTAAGGGGGAAATAGTTTGTTCTGGTGTACAGTTTGAGGGTACAGTCCATCATGGTGGGGAAGTCCTGGCTGCAGAAGCTCGAAGCAGCTGGTCCCATGGCATCCACAGTTGGGTAGCTTAGCCTGATATATGTTCTGGTTCTCAGCTTACCTTCTCTTTTTGATTTACTCCAGGCTCCAAGCCCAGGGAATGCCACTGCCCAGAGCTACAATGTCTCTTCTCATCTCAACGAACTAATCAAGATAGTGTCTCACAGGCTCAGCCAGAGACTAATCTTGATGAGACGGCTTTCATGATGTTCTCAGAGATCTGACTACGAAGTCCTTCATGATGCCATCTGGCTGACAGTTGATCCTGATGGTCACACTGTGGGTAAAGATCTAAGCTCAGATTCTGAGGCGTCAGAAGGGTGGGAGAGACAGAGTCTCACTGCTGTGACTGACAAGCCGCCTAGGGAAAAGAGACTGTTCGCCTGAACAAAGGCTACAGGGATAATAGTGCTACCTACAGAGCTAAAGGAAAGCCTGATGCAGTATCAAAGGGGATGTCAAGGTGGAAATGGGCAAGAAAAAGAAGGAAGAGGAAGGGGATGAGAAAGATGAAGAGGAACAAGATGATGGTGATGAATAGCTTCTTGGACAGTTTTTCTCCTTGTCTATAAAGCATTTAAATCCCCTTATAACTCCTTTCTTTTAAGAAAAAAAAATACTGAAGTGCAAGGGTGTGTACGGTTTGTTTTTAAAGTATATAGTGTCTGGGTTTTGTACAGTTAACTGTACAGGTGTCTGAGTGTCTTTAGACAGCTCTGTTCTGATGGTCTTCTCAATAGCCACAGACGGACTGTGCCTCCGAAATGGCATGGTTGTTGGTGTGCAGCATATGTTATTTAAAAGTGAAGTTGGGGTCCTCCCTCCTCCTTCTGTTCTCTGGTGTTGTACATACAAAAATAATTCTTTTGTTACCTGAATGTCACTTTGTAATTATAAAGGTGAATTGCTGCTATCTTGTTGTCTTAGTCAGGGTTCTCCAGAGTCACAGAATTTATGGTAGTCTCTATGTAGTAAAGGGATTTATTGATGACTTACAGTTTGTAGTCCAGCTCCCAACAATCAACTCCCAACAACAGTCGCGGCAGCAGCTGTGAATGGAAGTCCAAGGATCCAGCAGTTGCTCAGTCCCACAAGGCAAGCAGGCGAAGCAGAGAGAGCCTTCCTTATTCCAATGTCCTTATATAGGTCTCCAGCAAAAAGTGTGGCCCAGGTTAAAGGTGTGTGCCACCACACCTTTAACCCCAGATGACCTTGTTTGAACTCGTAGATCTTCCAGTCTTAATCTTCTAGGATTTATAGCCACTATGCCACCACACCTTTAATCTCAGATGATCTTGAACTCATAGAGCTTTCTATGTTAATCCTATGGGATTCATAGTCACTATTTTTCAAGGTCTCCATGTCAAGATTCAGGTCAGAAACTTGTATCTCTCAGCCTCCAGATTAGGGCCACAGGTGAGCCTTCTAATTCTGGATTGTAGTTCATTTCAGACATAGTCAAGTTGATAACCAGGAATAGCCACTACACTTGTTGACATTCTGAATGTTTTTAAATAAATACAATTTTTTATTAGAAGAAAAGAAAATGTGGTATGTATGTACAAGAGGGTTGTTATTCAATTGTGGAGAACAAATCTCAGAGGCTTTTCTCACATGAGGTAAGAAGATCTTGAGAGAAGAGAGTGGGAGAAGTCGACTACAGGACAGGGACAAGAATCAGGCTGAATATAATTGATGTACGTTGCCTATGTGTGTGAAAATATAACATAGCCAATTATTTTATACAAATATATGCTAATTTAAAAGAAAATCACACCATTTCTTATTTATCTTCAAAATCATTGACATTGAAACTGAATATAAAGAGGAGATTCTTTTTCTAAGGGCCTTTTGGGGTGTGGTCTCTATCTTCACAGAGAGGGAGAGCTGGAGGATCATGGGAGAAAGAGGTCTCTGGAGTGTGTCACAGGAGACAGAAGTATCTGGAGTTTTGTGGAGGTTGGACTGAGGAAGGAGACAAGTAGTCATGATGTGGAAAGACCATAGAAACACTGCTAATTTTATTTCATGAAGTGCAAGGTGAACAGGAGAAGCCTGCAGACAGGTGCAGCTGAGGTTAGGGAATCTTGTATAGGGATTATTACCATCCTATTTCAGAGAAGCGAAGAAAATTAATGCTGGGCTCCCATCTCCTCTTGACACTTTGAGTCTATGGCAGCTTGTTGCAGGCACAGGGAGGGCTAACAAGTCATGGAAAGAATTCAATTCCCATCCTGCAGTAGTCTCTTGGATGGGAAACTTCACAAAGTTGATATTTCTGCAGGAGGATTGAATTTTAGTCCCTTTACTTAATCACTATCTCTGTAGTTAATCCCACTCTTCTTATCCATAAAGGAGTTTAATAATCATAATACCCACAAAACACTTACTATAAGTATGAGGCTCCAATGAGTTATGGGAAGAGCCCTTGAATGGTACCTGGTCGCCAATAAGCACCAAATACAAATTGTTAATTAAGGTCCATAAGTGGTAATCTTAGTTCTTAACTTGACTCGCCAGATAAGAGGGAACCTCAGTTGAGTTCGGGCTACTTAAGAAGGATAGCTGATCCTGAGCCTGGGGGCAGCTAACACGCAGCTTTCTCCCATGGTTCTGCTTCTGTTCCTCCCTCAGTGCCTGCCCTGACTGCTCACAGTGATGGATTGTGACCTGGAAACTTAAGCCAAAAAAGCCCTTTTCCTCCCAAGTTACTTTTGGTCATGGTGGAGGTATTTTTGTTTTGTTTTGTTTTGTTTTGTTTTGTTTTTCTGACAGTAATGAGAAAGTGTCTGAGACCTAACAACTAACCTGGTCTAAAATCAAGTGTGAGCACTGGTTGTTTGGAGTCATGTTTGACGTCTGTACCATCTAATAGTTGCTACTATTGCTATCCCGATGAATGCTCCAGAACATAGGAAAAGGCCAGAGAGGAGAGGTGAAGTGAGATCCCGGGCACATTTTCTATATTTCAGTGATTCAACTTGACTATGAACCTCACTTTGTGTGACAGCTAGCTTTAATGGTCAGTTTAACAATCTAGAACCACCTCAGAGAAAAGTACAATGAGGGCTTGTCTAGGTGGGTTAGCCTGTGGACACGTCTACAGATGGTTATCTTGAATGCATCCATGGAGGAAGCACAAGCGCTGTGGGTGGGCAGGGAACCCTGGAGTGTATAAATGGTGGATCGAGCTAGCTGAGGGCTAGCATACTTTTGTCAGCTCACTGCTATCTGCTCCGTCCTGCAGATGCCATGTGAGTAGCTGCTTCAACTTCCTGCCATCCTGACTTCCCAGAGTGGATGACAATCTGGAATTGTGAGCCAAAAAACCACATTTTGCCAGGGTTTTGTTTTGTTTTGTTTTTAGCATAGCAGCAGGAAAGAAAACTTAAATACTCTGCTGTATTTCCAGCTTAAATTCATTTGAATGCATCTGTGGGGAAAATGGACTTAAAGATCCTTTCTTATGCCATCTATAATTTTCTTTTATGAGAAGGCTTTAACCTCGCAGCCCATCTCCACCCCAGTGTTGGACAAAGTCTTTGTATAAAGCTGTTCGAGGCAAAAGCATGGGCCATGTGCTTACCTTCTACCCAAGTATTCTGTTTTCAAGACACGTCATCGCCACATTTCCAAAGGGCCAGATTTCCTTCATGTTCTACACCAAACCTGGATCTTTGGGATCCGTGGAGCAGAGCTTTGGGAGAGAAGAGAAGATTAACATCTTATTAAAAAAGTAGAAAAGACACCAGGGATCCAGCTGTTCCCAATGTACAACATCTGGATGCTCTGACCAGCCTCCCTCCAGAAGAACATAGCCCCGGCTTAGGGGCTGGCTTTTTCCTTTTCTGGGGAAGATGCCCTCCTCTAGTTCGGAGGCTATGGGCTCTGGGGCTAGTTCTTGTCTCTCACTCATTTCCTGACATGGAGAACTGAGAGCCGCCACCACTGCTGTCTCTGACACCATGACGTTCTTTAAGTTACTTGGGCAAGCACTTTGTTCTCACGTTGAGGCCTTAGCACAGCTATGCCCTCTACCCAGAGTGCCTGGGCACTCTCTTTGTCATTCTCTTGTTTTATCCCCAACAATTCATACTTCTTGGTCTTTAAATAAATAACAATTTTAATTACATGCTACTCAATTATTCTAGAATTTCATTCTTATGTAGTTCCTCTTTTTTCCAGATATTCCAGATGTTGTACCATCATTACAACTGGTCACTTAGCCACTTCAAAGAGTGACTGCAATGTGGTAAAGTACTTCACTCTCAGTTTTCCCTGAGGATACCATGATAGCTAAACATTTCCAGGGTCAGGCACGCAGTGCAGTGGGAGTCCACTTGCCGAGCATGCATGAAGCTCTGGGTTTGAATCCAGCACCAGAAAAACACAAAATTCAAGGCAATTTGCCCAGTGTATGTTAGCAGTACCAGGAAGGTATGGAGAAGGAGACTCATGAGTTCATGGTCAGCCCCTGCTACACAGAGAGGCCAGCCAGAAAACATACTTGGGGCTCTGGATGCAGCTTAATGGTGGAGCATTTTCCTAGTATAGGTAATGTAGCCTTTCGGCCTCAAGGAGTGTTACAAGACACACCAATGTTTATCCTTTACCAAAACTGGTTCTCTTCCTTTGTGGAGTGAATATGAAGTTTTGTCTGTAACAGCTGGATGGCATGCCATGTTTTTCTTTCCTCTTTAGCTCCCAGGAAGTGCAAGGCCAATTGTTTGTGTTCTAGAGAACAGTTTGTTTGCTACAAGGTTTCTCCCTTTGTCCACAGTGCGAGGAAGAGCTCTTCTTTTCAGTGATTAATCTCTGGCAAGACAAAATACTTGGTCCAGAAGTGGGCAGAGGCCCACTGGGGCCAGACAGTCCGTGGCACAGCTTCCTCATCTCACAGTCTCTCACTTCAGCTGCAGCAGATGGCGAGTCCTGAGTGGAAGCCTGCACTTGGCCAAAGCCTGGCAACCACACAGCCTCACCCAGCTAGGATGTGGTGCTAAGTGGGCGACCTTGTAAGTGCCTAGTGAGAGCTGGGCCTACTGTCCAGCCCTTCAGACAGTGGAAGAAACATGGGGGGAAAGTCCCCTAAATAACTGTCTGTTACCATTTTTGTATTTTATCTGATTTTCTTCTCTGTACTTTGAAGCCTTGCACAATAAAGTAGAAGTAAACAAACAGATGCAATATCATGTGGCGTGAGATGTTTCTGTGTCTTCTTTGTTGACATCAAGTGGCTCCAGGACCCATTCTCCATCACTGGTGGGAGGCTCGGGCTCACGTAGAGAAGGCTCATCACTTCCTTGTGATTCCTTGTTCTTTAAGAGTTGAGTCAAGTTTTAGGAAGAAAAATATTTTATATTATATATTTCTATCTATTATATGATTTATAATAATATATATGGTGATATAAAATAGTAATAATAGTA